>JBCAUA010040721.1:0-11966 GCA_038406235.1 Peronia verruculata | reverse complement strand
CCCCTTGTTTTTTCCTCTTTGGCTTTATATTTTTATTTATCGACATTTTTATATATCGACATCAAATCCACTTCCCAGAGCATGTCGATATAAGCGGATTATACTGTATTTTATTGTTTAAAAAAAAAATGGTTGTTAGACATTTTTCTGTGCAAAACGCATGCGCAGGCCTTGTAAGGCATGCTTATCAGGGGAAATAATAAATAGCAACGATGAGTCAAAGTATGGGTTGTCCCCATTGTTTTATGGCCGCTGTTGGATACCAGTATTAAGAAATTCTGATACAATGTATTAAGAAATAGAAATCCACTGAGTTCCACTGTATTAGCATAATTATTGTATTGAGTTTATTTTTAATAATATGTTTATGAGTTACTAGTGACTAGCAAGTCCTAAGTTTTCTACTACCGGTACCAGTAGTGAAATTCTTGTCATAGTATTGATCACTTAATTCAAAAGTGACAAATAGACCTATGATCTATATCTCTCTATTTTACACGTATGTATTGTTCAAAAGAGATTTTCAGTTATCACATTTTATCTCCTCATTCTCAAATGCAGGCTCATCTACATAAGACGAATATTCTGATTTGGGCAGATGCATCAGTGAGGTTCAATACAAGCCAGAATGATGATTTATTTGAGCGCGTTGCAAAAACAGGTATCCTAATTTCCCTCTCTGAACGTTACATCAGACCCGTTGCTCACAACACACATTCTCAAATGTTCCAGTACTTCAGTCTGGAGCCATGCTCTCTGGCCAACTTTCAAGAGCTGGAGGCTAGTTTTATTGCCTTTCACAATCAACCATTCACCTCACAGGTCATTGTTGAGAACTGGGCAGCTTGTGCTATAGACTCAAACTGCATGTGTCCAAATGGCTCCCTTGGCATGCATCACTGTGATGGAGGATTACGCAAATATGCAAAATGTCACAGATTTGATCAGTCTGCCATCAGTCTTATCATGCTCAGATTATTTCAAGAAAATTATGCTAGTTTTTTCTTGGATCATACATACTATGAAATTCAGCGTGGTGTCAAATCAAAATATTTTGATCATCTGGATGCACAATTTAAAAAAACTGAAAGCTGAAAACATTAATTACAAGAAGAGAATTTTTTTATATTTTTTTTTGCGACAACATACATAGGTACAAAAACATGATTCACATTCTCTGTTAAATGACAGAACATTGTTTTCAGATAGTCCGTTTGAATACATGCAAATCAATTATTGATGACAATATTATTTACATTATTATGGGATAAATTATCCCATCACAGAAACCACCAGCAAGCATCCAAATAATACTTTAACCATTTTTTTTATTTTTTGTAACACAACAATGAAATCATTTTTGGAGAAAAAACAAACAATCTTGATCAGTAACCATCTTATCATGTTTTATCCTCAACTCCAGAATGAATTTTTCAATCCTGACTTCAAAAATCTTAGAACTGACTACAACAAGCTCAGAACATGTACATGATGCATTTCAAAAATTCCAATTACATGTAATCAGGTACTTGGCAGATAGTGATCTTAGTGCTTGTTTATTCTTCTACATTTCTTGGAAATGAAACGCCTTATCTTGTTCAGACTCCACAACTTCTTTCATATTCAATTATTCAGCAAAAAGAATAATGGCTCCTGATCTGTACCACTGCAAACATATTTCCTGCAAACATCTTTCTTTAACCTTTATTGCCACTCGTGGGTGGAAAAAAAAATAAATGTCTGGTGATATGTGACCATGTGCTTTGTAATCATAACAATTAATTTTTCTTCATGTGTGTGAAATTGGCTTTGAAAAATGACATTTTGTTTATTTTCAATTAGATGTGTTTGTATGTACTAAACCATGAGTGAAAAACTCCCATATGTACTCATAAATATGAGCTTTTCCTGCACACAACCAATGGTTCCTGTCTATCCTTTTGCCTGTCCTCCTGTCTATTCTTCTATCCTTTTCTATACCTTTCTGTATACCCACTTATCTGTCATTTTTTTCATTCTATCATTCTGTTTGTCCCTCTGTCTATCTTTATTTAATTCCTTCCATCTATCTTTCTGTCTGACCTTTACCTTGTTTCTGTCCTTCGATCTAAATTTCCATCTCTACTTCTTACCGTCTACCCATCTATCTGTTGTTCTTCTTTTTGTTGTGTCAAACCTTCTGTCTTTCCTTCCGTCCACCTTTCTGTATACTGTTCTATTTTTCTTTCCTTCTGTCAATCTTTCTATCACAAATATCAGTCCTTCAGTCTATTCTTCTATCTCTCTATCTCTCCTTCTATCCACCTTTCTGTATACACTTTTTTTGTTTTGTTCTTTTTTTTTTTTTTTGCCTTCCGGCAATCCTTTTCACCCTTCAGGATTCTGCACCCACCCCCCTTTTTTTCAAAAATCAGACCTGACCTGGACACTAAACCCAATCAAGCAAATAACAATATTGTCACCATTAATGTTGGTGTGTGGACCTACTTTGAAATATTATATAGACCTTGCTAACATCACATACCATGTAAGTATAGTAGAATCCTCTTAATTCAAAGTGAAAGGGAAATAGAGTTAACTTCGAATTAAGCAAGTTTGAATTACTTTATGGTCAAATGAAATAATTATAACGAATAAGATTGCAAAGTTACTTTTCTTAATGTTAAAAGTACTAAACTTTAGGCTTCCTCTAAATTTTATCTAGATCTAGGTCTTTTAGTTTGTCTGTGTTTCTTGTCAACAAGTTTATTTTCATCTCTATAGTGAGAGTGTGAGAGTTTCTCTTCAATGTGCATGGTCTTGATATTTAAAGTTAAAGGGATCTGAATTAGCTCTTAAGAACACAAAGTGTAAATCTACAAACTAAAATGTAGTCTATCAAGCTTGGTGGGCGCTATGATCACACCGTTTCAATGAGAATTGACATTCACTTGTGTATTTCACTAGCCTCAAGCTAGATCTAGTCGAAGACAGCAACAATGGGTTGAGAAAAAGGGAGTGCATGTATTACATGTACTGAAACCAACAATTTTGATGTCACTAGTGTCAGCGTCAGGTGTGGTAGGCCCATGGAGCTTTTATTAGGCATACACATTGTTTGGTCATACTGTTATGGTTGTTTTGAAACTGATGGTCACACACAGACACACAGAACAAAAATAACATATGGAATAACCATAACATTAAGGACATTAACATAATATATTGTGAATGACTCAATCTTGTAAAAAAAGACAGATAGACCCCTATCTGTGTGTGACCATATGAGACGTGACACGATGAAATCAGGCGATCATCAAACTGAGCCGACCAGAGAAATCATGTGTTTTTCAACAGTGAATGAATTTTTAATGTTTTTTTTTTTTCTTCACCAAATCCTATATCAATCTAAAAATGCGTTTCAGAGTTCAGCTGACTGAAATGGAGTGAGTAAAGGCCCAAAAATTGTAATTTAGTGGCATGGCCTAACAAAGGTAAAGAAGGATTTACAAAAGTGATCGGCCATTTTCTCAGTAAATTCAGCTGCAGCAGCTGGTCACCCCCATCCTCTTTAATTGCCAATATCTAAACTTCTACTTAAGATAGACAAATACTTTTTTCACACACTGAAAGGGAAATGAATAATCTTCACAGTGATACCAACAACCCCATACGCTCAAAATTTGACGAACGCCTGATTTCATCGTGTCGCGTCTCATATATAAATGGATTTGTTGGGTTCTGGTCTACTGAACTGGTCACACTCTGCCGAAAAAGCAGTCAGCAAAGTGGCTGAAAGGTGTATAGAGAATGTAATGCTCATGTCATGGAGTTTCTGTTGTCATGGAAATAGGTGTCTATTCCTTGACGAAAAAGATGCGAAAGTTTTCACATATGTGTACTTAAACACTAGTTGGTTTCCAGCTCAGATACTCCATGTAAGACATTGTTTGCATCAAACAGCAAGAAAATGAGCAGATGAAAATGTGTGTGCATATGTGCTGCATGAGAAATTCCTCACGCACAGCTACTCATATAATTATGTATGCATTGCATGCTCTCTGTGCCTTTAAGAATACCGGTAGATCTATTTAATGGTTATTTTTCCAGTCGCCCCCCCCTCCCCCCTGTGGCTAAATTCCTGTATGTTTTTTTTTTTTCTAGAAAAAGTTTTTTTCCTGAATGTCTTTTTTTCCTATAATTCAACTACGATAGACATTAACATCTGGAATCCCAACAAAATTGTTTTTGATACTAATGTAATGTAAAGGCATGTTTATTCACTGAATGTTCCTGCATTACAAAATTACATTGCATTTGATCACGACATTCTTGTTTCAATGTCAGAGCTGACTACAACAGTTCCTTAAGTCACCGAACAATGAATTACCTTCCTAGATGTCACAATGAACAGTTTGAACCCTTAATCAAGAAATTTGCTCCAAATATCTGCTGGTGTTTGTTAAATTCACTCTTTTTTCTCATTTGACGTCTTTGTTAATGAAGAGGTATCTTTCTTGACGACTTTGAAAACTGAAGTAATCTTCTGCTGCTTGTGATCCTCTTCTGCTTTGTGTCTTTTATCTGGAAGAGAGATATATTATGAAAAAGCACTCTTCAGTATTTCTGCAGAGCCACATTCTGTTTGCCAGCTGTTGCTGGATAACAGAATAGATGGACAATGTAGGTAATGTAAAAATATGATCTGACTGCTGTTGTTAGATAACAGAATAGATGGACAAAGTAGATCGCAAGCTCAGTTCTTTGTTGCCCTATCTCCATTTTCTGCATTTTGATAAAATAGTCGTTTTATGTTCTGTCAATGTTTTTGCACTTTAAATGATCGTTTTAGGGAACAGTTATAAATTGTATGTGTTCATAAATACTCTTCATATTTTAATTTTATCGGCTGTTAAGAAGGAATTCTGCTCTAATCGATGAAAAAATGGGAAAAATCACTTTGGAGATAGCACTGTTCGAACTTTTTTTGAGCTACAGTTAGTTCTGTCTTGTGCTATCTCCATGTTTGTACCAAAATATCTCATGTAAGCCATATTTACGAATGTTTGCTATATTTCAGCAAACTACAGGTGTGTTTATAGACCTTGTGTTGTCATTTGCATATATACATGTATGTACACCTACATGTATTGTAGTTTCAATAGTCTATGAAGTGGTCCATTGTGTCACCTATATTTCACCATTGTGTCATCTATAATTTACAATGTTCATAAGGATTGTACATGACCACATAATCCGAGTATACAAAGCTCTGAGTCATGCTGTTCAATAAATATGGCAAAATCTAATTGTATAGCAGTGATTGTTGTGGATCTAGGTTTATATCTTATCTCTGTAAAATTAACAATACCATGGACTTCAGATTGGGCTCTCACTGTGTTTCTCAATATTTCTTTTGTAAATAAATTAAAACAAACTTACAAACACAGCACTAACAAAACAAACAAACAAACACAGTATAAACACAAAAGACAGACTTAAGAAAATAAAAGGACTTGTTTTAATATAGTAATTACACAAAGGCATTTTTAAAATTTTAAAAGAGAGATTGAAATGATCATTATGCTTAACTCAAACTCAAAATGATTTGCAAATAAAGGAAAAAGAACCAAGATAATTTCAGAGAAGAAAAAGGGTTGTGTTCATAATAGCAATTATGAATTGTACATACAAAGACATTTTTAATACGGTAATCTGAAATGACAAATTAAAATGACATGACAATATGCGTTTGGTGCAAAATGATTGGCAAATAAAGAACTAAGACAAGTTTTAGGAAAGGAAAAGGATTGCCTTCAAAACAGTAATTCTAAACTGTACTGTATACAAATTATACAAAGACATTGTTAATAATTTGAAATGACAGATTAAAATGATCATTTGTTTAACTCAAAATGAATGGTAAATGAAAAAAACAGAACATGTTTTAGAAAAGGCAAAGGATTGTTTTCATAACAGTGATTCTAAACTGTATGTACAAATTGTACATACAAAGACACTTGTTCATAATTCGAAATGACATGACAATTTAAAATGACATTATGCTGAACTTAACCTGAACTCAAAACGATTGGCAAATAAAGAAAAAAGAATAAAGACAAGGAAAAGGATTGCTTTCATATTACAAACTTATATAAGAATTCACTTTCAACTCCATATTCACTTACAGTACTTTTTCAGTATTACTCTGCCTGTGGACAGATAATTTCCTGCCTCTTTTCCTCACTTTTTTGTGATTATTAATATTAGTAACATAAGTCATAGAAATGACCACATAGAAATGTTAGTGAAGCTTAAAAATTATTCACTGGCTTGCACAGTGTGTTCCTCCATAAAAAGAAAAACAACTTGGCTACAAAACACATAGCCTAATACATGTATATGTTTTATTTTATCTATGAACAGTATCTATTAGACCTACAGATACATCTTGTGAATCACATATTGCTACTTACCACCAGCTGTGCTTGGTTTCCGCTTCCAATATTCTTTTTCCTTTTTTTTTTCCATATAGGCCTACATAGCTGGTCACAGTCTTTCATTAGTTTTTTTGAAAGGTTGATCACAGTCCTGGATTTATAAAATAATAAAGCAATATTATATAGCCTTAAATCTTGACAGACAAGGTATTTATTGATTTAGATAACTGTAGCTAAATCTTCTATAGGTTAACTGGAGTGTTGATTCTTAAAATTCAAAGCAGACTTAGATATTAATGTTATCGCTTGCAAGTTAGTTACTTGATATGCTAAATAAATTGTTAGTTCAATCTGTCAGTTCTGTTGTGTGCTATGTTGGGCTTTTGAAGTATTTCTTGGTATCTAAGTGCAAAGAACAAATGGACAGTCAGTTCTTTGTTATGCTATCTCTTTGTTGATGTGTGATGAAGGTGGCTCACTCTCTCTCTAATTTTCAGTCTACCCACACAAAGTTTCACAACTTCAATATCTGCTTTATCTCAATTGTGATTCATATTTACTGTAAACTTAAATAATCATTATAAAATGGTACTTACAAAAGCGAATTCCAGCTCAAATTCAGTCCACTTCCACCGCATTCGTTAACAGCCATCTTGACAGGAATAGAGAGACACAAAATCCTCGAAGACGAATGGTTAAGGAGATAGCACAAGAAAGAACTAACCTTTCGTCAGATGCTGGAGATATCATAAAGCAGGAAACCGTTTTCTTATCGTTCTTTGTTGTTTGATTGGTTAGATCGGATTAAGCACAGGATTGAAATAAGCTTGCTAAGAAATTTACGGAGATAATACAAAATGATTTTATCAAAAGGCATAAAATCGCATATAAGTACATTTTCAAAGTGTAATAGAATGGTAGATTTTCATATTACAAGTCTGAAAAAAATTGAGGTTACTCTGTATGTTATTATTGCTATGATGTGAATGTTTCATGATTCTGTCTTCAACTTTTACGTCATTTGGCTGTGAAAATATGGGAAAATTCAATAAACATTTCATGAAAATGTAATTTTTTGTTATTTTGGTCATTTTCACAGGCTTATATTTAGTTGACATATATCTCATAGTTACAATCTTCATTCTACTCTTTCAAAAAGTGTTTTAGTCTATGAAAAATATAAAATGCAGCCTCTCATCAATATTGTTTTTGTGTTTTGAATTTTTTATATCAGTCAGCGGCCTCATTCTGTACTGTGGCATATTCTTCAAAATTTAAAAAATTCGTAAATAAAAAACTTTTCATCTGATTTCAAAAATTTAAAAAGAAGAATTCATAATTTGACCAGACGAATCAATTTAACACAACAAAAGTAGGTTATGACCCATTTAAAATTTACTTTCATCACCTATTGTTAGAGGGGTAACTTGTAAAATACCAATGTTATACATGTATGGTAGATTTGTTACCCCTCTTTCACATGACAAAAGGCCCACAAAAGGAGATAGGGCAACAAAGAACTGAGCTCACAAGGTATTGATGAAAAATATGACTGACCCATTAGTGGCACCTGAAAAAGAGCAATGCCCAAGATGGAAAAACTAAATAATACATTAGATCTATGTAATTATAGCAAGACGTGCTGATTGAACAGAAGGCTATCATTTCAGCGCTGGTTACAATTTGATTTTCCAAAAGATATGGTATTTGAATAAAATCACCTCATATAAGTGCACACCCATAGGAAATCAGGCACGGTGATACAAATTTTAGGATAATATGTGTAATATATGCATAAAAGGACAGGATCCATTGGTCAGTTGTCCTTTCATGTCAGGGACAGAGATGATACACAACACATTACAGTAGTAACACTGATATTTAGCAGTTACACTTGCAAAAGCTTGATAAGCAATTGGGGGCAAATCATTAGAATGTATGATTTATCATTTTGACTCAAAAATTTGAAATCGGCAAATCACTGTGACTCTAATCCTAGGTGAGTTGCGAGCTAGCAGGGCTCTTAGCAGCTTGCATTGTAGTGGTAGTGTATAGTGATGTGATGGGAGGGCTCCTAACCAGGGACCTATGTATAGCTTGAGTCCTAGAAGGTAAGTGTCTGGGCCCCAATTCTGGGATCAACATAGATTCCAGGCTCGAGTTTGGCATGCTGGCTGCTTCTGATCCAGGCCAAAAATTCATGTATTGGCACTATTCTTTTTTCCGGAGAAAGCTTAATCATTCTCTGTGGGCGGCAGCAAACCAGGGTCACATAGCTGCCGGGGATGATTCCTCGTCTGATGCGGGGAAATCCCCTAGTGGGCTCATGGTTATGGTACCGCTCTGTTAGGTGCGCTGTGGAGTGCACGGCGGGGAAGAATCTTACGGTACCTTTGAGTAACTCTGCCGACCCATATAGGCATTGGCTCAATGTGGGGTTTAAGCCCAGAAATCGTCGCCTGTGTGTGGCCTGATGGGGACAGTGGATTAAGATATGCTCAGGAGTTTCAAGACAGGCTCCACAGTGTTGGCACAGCAGGTCGCGACCAGGGTTCAGGCGGTTTAGATATTGCCCTAGAGCTACATGCCCCATGCGTGGCCGGAATATCATGGCATACTCACTTCTGTTCAGCTGGTTAAGGGAGTCGTCCTTCCTGTGTCGTGGCTGGGCCTCGTGGTAATCCCACGCCTTATCAGACCTGTCCCATCGCTGTAACCACTTTTTTCACTGGCTCCCTGCTTGATAGCTATTTGAGCGCCTGGGTACGTGGTCGGGACCTCCTCTTAGCCACCACGGGCCCCAGCCTTTGCCAGGGAATCCGCAATTTCATTCCCCCAGACTCTGACATGCCCAGGTATTCATTGTAGGTTCACCCAGATTTGGAATTCCGACTCCATCCTTGTTAT
This sequence comes from Peronia verruculata, assembly GCA_038406235.1. Classification (NCBI taxonomy): domain Eukaryota; kingdom Metazoa; phylum Mollusca; class Gastropoda; order Systellommatophora; family Onchidiidae; genus Peronia; species Peronia verruculata. The sequence continues at coordinate 2,640 of JBCAUA010040721.1, read as the reverse complement.
TTTTTGGTGAATTAGCTGTAATGCCTCCGTTTCGAAGTTGGGGTTGCAAGACTCCAGAGCTTGGAGAGTTGCTCTGGAGTCAGTGAACACCACCATATCCGCTGGGAAAATGAATCCATCCTCAAACCTGCTGAGCACTCGGGTCAGTGCTCGCCTTATCGCCTCCATTTCAGCATCATAATTGGAGGCCCTGTTGCGGCACAGGCCGCTAAGGCGGTCAGCGGGAGTCCCATCAGGGAACATGAGATATACCCCATAGCCTGCATCCCGGGTGATCCCGCGAGCGGAGCCGTCCGTGAATGCTCTGGCCATTGACTCAACAGCATATTGATGGACTGTTTCCAGTGCTGTCATGCAGAGGGACGCACTTTCACAGGATTTGGTAATTTTGCTGTCGAGAAGTATCGGATATACCCTTAGGGGCACTGAGGAGATTTGTATCGGACCATGGTCAGTTCGTCGTAATTTTGCACGGTTCGACCCCATGTCACACTCTTCGGCTAACTGCTTGCCTATGCTATTTCTTGTAAAATAATAAACTTCTAGTAGCCAAAACACGGTGGCTGTGTTATTTTTGAGGAAACATCACCGTTAACGTGTTTGCTTTGCAAAATAAGACGGCATGCAGTTCTGCGGTTCTATTTGCCCGCCCTCTACGCCACTACTATGTGACGTCACAACTTTCCTTGCATCTCTGTTTTACGAGAGGAGGCTGCACATCTTGCGGCTAACTAGTAAGTAAAGCCATAGGCCCTATCAATTTGAGTCTCAATTTGACTCCGCCTTGGCTTTGGAGTCACACAGTGCAGGTTCACATCAGAACACCTTACAGTCCAATGTTTCTTTCTATTTCAATTGGGATAGGGCATTTCCTATGTTTCTTTAGTTGTTGCACTAGAGAAAGAAGAACGAAGGAGAAGAAAGATTTCTTGACGGCTTTCAAGGAGAGCCTTGTAGACTCAAAGTGTCCATCCTACCACAAATAATCAATAATATTTGCAGCAATCGAAGGTTGTGAGTGTCGCATCTAGATAGAGCGAGATAGGTCTACGACTCTAGGCCTAAATAGCTATGAATCAGATCTAGATCTAGATCTGGATTTTCCCTCGTCAAGTTACCTGGATCTTTTTCATATCAGTCTACAGTAAATCTAGATCTAACAAAGATGAAAGGAAATGAGATTAATTATTATCCCCGATAAAAAATTCTACCCTCAACTCTGTGTGTTTCGTGTTGATTTTTACAGATCTAAATCTGCATCTAGCCAACCTTTTTCTGAGAGCGATCTGATATTTTGTAAAGTTCCCACAGTATTCTAAAACTATTGAACTATTTATTTAACTTAAATTTGGATCATATATCATCCACGAGAAAAAGTATGAAATAAAAGACAGAAAACATGATTATTGACAGTCATGTCATTTTGGATTGCAGACCTAGTGAGCAGTTTATACTGTTACTTTCCACCAACAAGTTATAGTTCTGTGTGGCTGAGTGGACAAATGACTTCAGTCGTGTCACTATCGTAACGTGTTTGATCCTCAGCAGGGCTATGTATATTTTTAAAAATATATATATATATTATTAATATTACTACTTTTGAGCATTTGACATATTTTTTCTTTAATGTAAATTTTTATTATTTATGGGAAATATCTAGATCTACATCTTTAACTATGACTTCAAAATGTCTAAATATTAAAAAGCTTCTTTTGCATTTTATACTTGACCATATAAGAAGGAACGAGAATCCCAATAGACGCTCATCATTACAAAATCATTGAGGTATTCTGTGATGGCCTCGAACAATGAAAAACAACAGCAACATAAGCAATAACAATAATAAGACCAACAAAAATAAACTGAAGTGAATAGGTTCCAATTCCATAAATGGAACCGTGTAACCAGATCGAGGTTTTGGGCAGAGAAATGAAACGATGGGATGGAAGCAAATCCATGAAATGGTCGATTCCATCTCTATTTCAAATAAGGGAACCGTGTAAACAGGCCTTTAGGTAAGGTTTTCATTACCGTGTGAAGAAGTGTCTATTGAGCTACGCATATTTACTATAGCGATGTTTTCAAACTGGGGCGATAAGCCCCAAATTCAAGTGACACTTGAGAAATATCAGCGTAACGAGGAGCCCGACTATCCTGCGACCCACAATTCATTAGCCACATTGTTTACATACTGTATAGGCCCACGCATAGAGTTAGTGTGCAATCTGGAAAGGTATGATGTCACGCCCGGTTCACGGTCATTTACGGAAAGCCAGAGTGGCCCAAACGATCTCATCTCTTTAGTTGTTAATATCTGAAATTTAAGAAGCCATCGGCCTCTCATTTGTAAGTCAGTGGGTTTACAATAACTGTAACATTTCATCTGAGGCAAAAACACAAAGAAACTTGACACAGCCAATTGATGTTGCACTACCCCTTTAAGCGGATCAGGTGGTCACACGCCTGCTTGCCCTTTCTGAAACCAGATTGCAACCGTCCTAGCCCTCCGTCCCTTTCCAGTAGGTCCACCAGCCTATTATTCACCATAGACCTCACCGGCCCACGGCGCCTCATTAGCATAATGTTGCTAAGGGCCACAAGCTTTCAAGCGAGATTGAGACAATGGCGGCTGATATGAAC
>JBCAUA010040710.1:0-11966 GCA_038406235.1 Peronia verruculata | reverse complement strand
AGCGGTTGGGCTGTCGGACTCGGGATCAGACGTTCCGAGTTCGAATCCTGACAGGTGTCAACATTTTGTCCTTGGGCAAGGCAATTTACACACATTTACTGACTCCACCTAGGTTTGAATGGTTACCTGACAATAGACAGTGAACAATATTGTTAAATTGATAGGGATTTGAGCGCCTAACAGGCAGCCGCCTTGTATGCTTCCCAGGAAGGTGAGAGCGTTTATGTGTCTTCTTTGGGTCTCGCGGGGTAATTGTAACTAATCATGATTATACATGTTGAATACACGAGAGTGTGTGTTGTGAGCGATATTCATTTGATCGTAATTGTATGTACCAGGTCCATGCAAGTGTAAGTGTGACGATAGCGGCAGTGAGGTTGTGTAGGTTCGAGAGAGTTCGAGACGAGTTTAGTCAAATCTTGAGTGTATGAAGTATGTCACGTGTGAGGGTCGTTCTAGCGGTGGTGGTCTGGTAAGATCGAGGACCAGTAGGTTTGAATGAGTTCAAGAGAGAGAGCGTTCGGGACCGGCTCATCCGGAGAGCAAAAGGAGAGCAAGAAGGGAAATGCCGTGAGCGCCATATGCATCGGAGTTAGACAGCTGCCCTGAAGTTGTATTGTTAACAAGCACCTGCAATAAATTCTGCATCATTTCGACGTCGAGGATTCCAGTTCTTATTCCTCCGTTCCTGTATGCGTCTCGTCCGTATCCACCTCCTGATTACCACTTACAACGTCACAACTAACACCCATTCACCATTCAAAGCTCGTGTCAGTAATAATAGATTGTAAAGAGCTTAGCGTGAAATAAATAATCTCTATTGTTATTATTAATATTATTATTATTATTATTATTATTATTATTCACCCATACAACAGTTAACAGGGTTGTCGAACTCGAGATCTTACACTCACACAATGGCGACTGCAATAAAAGAAAAATAAAATTAGAAGGAAAAAAAAAGATAACTTTGGAACTGATGCTGGACGACGATTATTATTTTTTTTTTCAAACGATGACAACAGAAAATTTTATTAAGGCTGAAAAAGAGTGAACGGAAAAAAAAATGGTATCAGAATGACATTAATCTAAAAAAAAGGGGGTAGGTTTTCCTTATGTGGGAGTCCTGAATCAGAAATTCTAGTACAGCAATATTTTTACCATGTTGTTTTTCTATTTCTTTTTTGCAAAAAATGTTCATCATTTTAATGGTAAAGTTTTTATGTGTGCATCGACCTCACTAAGATTTCATTAGCTCAGTCTTTTTTTTTTTCTTTCCTTCAACACATTTTTTCTTACGATTAGATGTCTGTTAATAGCATTACTTCGGTCAGTTTTTTTTTAAATCCTTTAGATTGAATCCAGCCAGTCTAAAAAACGGATTGAATATGTAAAACTCAATAATAAATACCAAACAAACAAACACGCAATTTCTTTATAAATCAACAAGAAATTATACATATGGGTAGATGCAGAGAGCTAATGGAACACGAGAAATCTTGATTAGATAACGGTCTTTCGTGACAGGAAAATAAGAAAAAAATAATAGTATTGTCTACATGGCCACCGATTTTACAGATTATTAACCGGCTTCTTCCTTGAAATTATGTACTTTTATGTCTCATTTTATCTCTGCAAATCTCCAGCTACATATACGTTTATTTTTGTTGTTTGTTTGTTTGTTTGTTTGTGTTTTGGTAATTGATGGCTTTGGCAGACTTTATTCATTCTCCTCAATTTTTTTTTCGTCTATTTTTTTTTCCTCACTGGAATTTCTGAATATATAAATACATACACAATTCCTTCGATCAATCCATTCATCCATCGATCCTACCCATCCATCCATCCATCCATCCATCCAGGCATCCATCCATCCATCCATCCATCCATCCACTGATTTATCTTTCTGTTCTTCCTTCAATTGCTTCATTCATTGAAAACCCATCTCCTCCATTCATTCATGCATACATCCATGCTTCCATCCATCTCTCCTTTCATCCATCCAGCCATCCATCCACACCTCCGTCCGTCCGTTTATCTACCCGTCCGTCTGTCCATCCATATATCCATATATCCATTAATCCATCCATTTAGCCATCTATTTAGTCATCCATTAATTCATCCATCCATACATGTATCTTCTACCCATCCATCTATCCAAGCATTCATCCATCCTTCCAAAACTAATGCAAACATTATACCAATGGAAAGAATCTTGTAAATGTACATGCACATAACCTATTCACATAATGAGAATTGACAGTAAGGTGATTAATATAATCCAGCATATTTTCCATCTATCATGGATGCATGTATCCATCCATCAATAAACACATCTCTTATATCCGGATATGATCCCCCTCCTCACAAAGTGTCAAAGAACAAAGGTGGTTAGACCAGGTGACACATCGTTGGGTAATGCCAGAGATCCCCCCGGTTAAACGTAACAACATCGTTCACACCGAGGTTTTCACACCAAGCCGGAGCGTTCGGTTCAGTTGGAGCATCGCACAAAGTTCTGGTGCTAGTGCGAGAATGAAATATTCATACCGCGAATTCCCGACAGGGATTCCCCCTGTCATATAAACCGATACACGTAGATCACTTGGGACCACCTACATCAAAAGGGACTGGCACTAATTTTGATGAGCAGGGACTCGGTGGCTACAGATAAAACCGAATAATTAATGGCGAGTAATGGAATTTTTTAGAATCTCACGCCCTTTTCTTTGAGTGTTCGGTAAGTTTGATCATCCGGTCATTCCTCCGTCTATCCATCTGTCATCCATTCATCTATCTCCAGTCCATGCATTGGTCTAACAATCCATCCAGTCATCCACACATCCATCCATCCATCCTTCGATCCATCTGTCCTACCGCCCACTCACCCACCCATCCATCCATCTACCCATACATCCATCCATCCATCCATCAATCCATCCATGCATCCATCAGTCCGTCTATCCATCCATCCATCTGTCCATCCATCCATTCATCCATTCATCATCCATCTGTCCATCCATCCAACCATCCAACCATCCATCCTCTATCCACCCAAACTATGAGTTCCAGACACAACACTATCGACAACAGATACATTAAATCATTTATGAGTGAGTCCAGGATTCCTTCCACTCCTTTCCCTCCTTCTTCCATTACATCAGTACTACTACTGCTACTACAACCTCGACTGCCACAGTGTCAGTGTCCAGTGTGACTACTATGGGACCTCTGAAAATGTTTGCCCTTATCAGAGAAGGTTGAAAATCCAGCTTCCTCAGTCAAGAAACCAGAAAACCGTCGAGACACTGTGAAAAAGCTAATTCAGATTTTCTCCATTCCGATGGGCGAGACGAATCTTAGGATTCAAACCCACGTCACTTCTTATTGAGAGGCAAACCCCCAAACCATTTACAGCTACAACATGCCAATTTCCAGGGAGTTTTCTCACCTCTACTCATCCTAGTACATCCTGTGTTGTTGCAGTACGTATTCCCAACTGACACTTGAGCAAGATACTTCATGGCTATTTCATGACCAGATGGCGTAATAAAATGACCACGCTTTTCGTGTTTGGCTCCCATAAACACTAAGTATTTCATTCTCTCATCTATAATATAAGACCATGTCTCGGCACCTGACATTTGAGAATAACATTGTGTTATCTACCGTTGGCTTTGTTACATACCCAATTCCGGTCCGCCTCGGAAAACCAGTGAGATGATGAATTCTTGAGAGAGACCTATTCGTTAAGTTTAATTTAATTCTCGCCCCAGTTTATTGCACTTTAACATATCTACAATTTACAATTCTCTCCTAATCTCTCTTTATTCTATGTGTGTGTGTGTGTGTGTGTGTGTGTGTGTGTGTGTGTGTGTGTGTGTGTGTGTGTGTGCGCGCGCGCACGCGCGCATGAGCAAGTTAGTGTGTGTATAGATAAAGATAATCAATCTAAAAACTATACCCACTCACCGCCCTTCACTGACTTTGATAACTCTATCATACCTTCTAGTTTCATCATTCAACCCTACTTCTTCACTTTTGTCTCTATCTTAACTCACCTACATACAGTTGATCGTCACTAATACCATGTTTGAGGAAATATAGCTGTCACCTGGCTGGTGTGCCGTCAATTACAGGCTTAATTAAACAGCGGTGAACCAAAATCATCAGATGTGTCCAGTAAAATGGATTTTTAATAGTTAGAAAATATCAGAATATTATGAAGAAGATCTTGATATTGGTTTCAGCATTTAGTCCAATACTGTCTATACTAGATAGGAGTATACCTTTTATCTTTATGTAGAGGCAGAACAATAATAATTGCCCATATACTAATCTGTGAATTCAGCCATTTACAGGTATAGAATATTTCATCAACAGAAAAACTATTGCCCGCTGAAGACATTCAGAGGAATTGAACAGAACATTAGACTGGTCTTTGATCTGATGTTTTGAGAAAAAGACATTACAACAATACTTTTTATTACAGAGAAGACAATGTAGAAAGCCTGGCATAGCGAGAAAAATCTGTTCACTTGCAGATACTGCAATCGGTCATACTCACTAAACAATGTTAGTCTCAGTTACCAAACACATTGTAAGCGTAGGAAAGGACAGCCGGTTTAAGTCATTACCACCACGGTTTCAATACCAAGTACAGGTTGCTGTAGCCGTCTTCATAGACGAAAAGGGTCATGAAGGTGGTAGAGATACTTATATTTTCCTAGAACTCCCTTGTAGTTTATCTTGATATCGAGACAAAGCCAGAGCTATCACTCATATGTCAACTTCAGTCTGGATGCGAGTATAAAAGATAAAGAGGCACATGCAGGACTAGGAAGTGTTCCATTTGGTCACGACAAAACTAGAGTAGTAGGTCATCCATCAACATCGACCAGGATCCGGCCAGCAAAGAGGCAGGGAGCACCTGCAGGGTCAGTGAGCCTCCCCCTGGTGTGTTCTGTGTGTGAGCTCCTCGATGTCGGACAGTTAGATGAATGGTTTCCTTCCTCTCTTGCACTGAGTGGCATTCATGATTCACGAGCAACAAACATTTAGTCTTTAATTTTCAAGGGCTCATCTGGTCATTTGCACGTTCTTCTGCAGCACTACAATTGTTTCTCAAACAGCTAACAAAATAATGCATGTTAATAGTTGATGCCATTTCTCATCAACACACGAATTGTCAAACAGTATCTTTATAAACTGAACAGTTTGTCACATACAAATCCCGAGGTGCCAAAACTAGTTAGCAACACTTAATGGACTAAATCGGGGGCAATTAAAGTTGAACAGGTTTGACAGTCCTATTAGATTCAAGTGAGGGAATTCATTCATTTTCCGAGATCTCTGCATTGATAAATCAGAAATATATTGCAGTTTTGCTCCATCCTAAGATTAGATACTATGAGATGCACAAAGTTTGTATGAATATCCTATGCTCCTACTTGCTCTCTTGATCTTTTAAGAATTCAAAGTATTCGGGAATGTTTGTTTTTGCTCAAGCGAGGCGGTGCCTTGGGAATCTTCCTGGTCGAGACTGAATTCGCACGAAAGAGAGATGCTGTGAATAACGAGTGCTCATATGTGCTCTCACAACTCATCATATTGACTAACGTTTTTTTACGCCTTTAAAATTGACTAAATTTAAATTAATGACTACCACTACATTTCAACTCTGCAGGGTTTACAGTAACTTTTGACATTTTACATGTAGTAGCACAGAGCCAGGCGCTGTCTACACCTGCAGCAACTGCAACAAGGCCTGCCACTCCAGAATTGGACTGTTCAGTCAAAGCTGCAACTCTACCATGGACTATTCCAAGGCGCATACCCGTTGTCTCCCGAGACAGACGGATGCCAACAACAACAACATGTAGTGGGATAATGAGTTACCTGAAAGAGATTCAGGACAAACTTCCGATTGTTACCTAAAGGGGTTATTTAACTATGATCGAATTAAGAATAACAAAGAGAAAGTCACATTGAGTGATGCTTTAAACAATCAAAAGCCACCAACAGCTTCTGTCAATAAATAGCATCTGGACGTCTCCTCGCAGTCAACTACAATCTAAAAGGCCAAGACATTTTACGTCAGTTTCTATCAAATGGGCCAACCATATCTTGCAGTCTGATCTCGCCCAATATTTTTAGCAGCTATTGTTTCTTGACTCCTTTTGATTCTTAGAAAGGACTAGGACAAACCATGACATGTTCCTTTTTAGATGGGACTTTGCAGGACATGGTATTTCACCATGTTCCCCCCCCCTCCCCCCAATCAGAAGCATATCTTAACATTTGTAGTAATTTGGCGTCAAGGGCTGAATGCAATTCTAACATGTAAGGACGATAGATTGTTGGCTTTCTTGTATTTTTAGGGGTGTCCATGTTGTCTTCGAGCTCATATCTTGCACTGCAGCCACTAATATGAGAAAAGGAAATAGCAGGAACAAGTCCTTGTAGATATCGTATTCAGCCATGCTCATCAAACATCGTCAGATTCGATCACGAAGCGCAACCCAAGAGTAACAGAGGACAGCCAATGTAAACAACTGGCACTGCTACACCAATACAGAATACAGGCCGCTTACACCTTTTCCACAGACGAAAGAGTCATAGTAATAGTAGTAGACGTATTTCTGTATAAGGAATCAAAACCAGGAAGTAGGTAATTCCTTACCCATCTCACCAAGTGGAGTATTATTATATATTACATACACCCATGGATGAGAGCAAAATAAATTTTGAGAGGTAGTCGTTACCGTCTCAGGAAAGAGCTTTATTATGACACCACAATCACTCGTGAGAAGAAGACAGAGCTATCATTTTTGTAAGAACATTATATTCGCCTGTTGCTCTCAGGGAATGATCTCCAGTTAAAACAACCAAGATCATACGACACGCCCGTTCTAGAGACCGTGCGATGAATAATTTACATTGTTAGAGTATATATTTGTATGTGTTTGTGTGTATGTGTCCTATAATTTGTTTTATGTGTGAGTGTGTCTATGTGTTTGTAATCTAATAAAGACGTAAGCTGGAAACTCAAACTATTCAACAGACTCAGCAAAATAATAACATAGGTAAATCTATGTACAGTTGGCTATTCAAAGAAAAAAAATGGCCTAGAAGCTCATCTTTTTCTTTTTCGTCTCCTCCACAGCTTAGTTTGTCTTGTCAAATTATGGACCTAGTTTGAATCAAGAACAACAACAAAATAATAATAATAATAATAATAAGGATGACATGCAATGTTTAAGAACTTCTAAGCTATTCCAGAGAGCAGTGAATCCCCGCCGGCTAGATAATATATTTTTAAGCGCATTACTTGGTGTGGTGAGCGTGGGTTAAATCACAATCGTGGCCTAAGGAAGAGATCTCCAGATTATTATCCCAGATTTTCTTGTAATGGTTTTGTTTCCTTCCGCTTGATCAAGAAAATACGAAAAATAATGATATCGAAAGATGATAAAAAGATAACTAGAGAGACGGACACACAGACGGACGCACGGATAGACGTGGACTGATCCATAGAATGATGGACCGAAGGGCAGACAGGTCTGGAGGACATTTTGAAGGATCAATGTATTGGTCGAGATATAGATAGATAGATAGATAGATAGATAGATAGATAGATAGATAGATAGATAGATAGATAGATATATAGATAGATAGATAGATAGACAGACCGACAGACAGACACACAGACAGACACACAGATAGATAGATATATAGAGACAGATAGACAGATACAGAGAGAAAGATTATTCTTAAAGTATAAGAACTAGATTTCAAAAAGTACTTTAAATGTCGTGAACCAATTGTTAAAATACGCCCTTAAGATAATAAGCTAAGTGCGACAACAAGGTTAGAAAGACAGACAAATAAAAGCTTTTTTTCTGCTGTATGGTACTCTAAAACAGAAGGTCATCTGAGAAAATAAGCTCTTTGTTTTCTTCATCTTGAATGGAGGACAAACCTGTCTGCGGGGAAGGGTTAACGTCCTTCCAAGAAGCTTTTTAGCCCGAACAGTTGGCTTCTATTTAATGCGATCACGAACGGATGAGGATTTGCGTCGAGAAAAAAGAGTACATACAAAGACACTCATTAATATCAGATGGACGTTCTTTGTGCAATATAATGGCATTGATATTAGTCCTGGCGTTTTTCGTTTTGCAGATAGAAGGCAACCATTTGTTCCATTTGCAATAAGAGCGTAACAAACAGGGTTTATTGCACTTTGAGTTTGCGTATTTCTACGCCATTATTGTTATGGTCTAAAAACTCTTAACCTATGAAATGTTGAGAGACTGATCCATACAAAGACTCTTTGTTATGTTGTTGATGTTGTTACTATTTTTTGTTTGTCTGTTTGTTTTTTTGTTATTTTAATTTAAAAACACTAGGCCTACAAAGATATAAATTGAAAATGAGTAGTATGTCAAGTTACACTAATTTGAGTTGTTACCATCATGTAAAATCTTAATAGGTATAGTTTATGTGGTTAAAAAAAAAAAAGTTTGAGCTGGTTTGGCAGTACTCAGAGATATTGCAAAAAGACAAGGAATGTCAGTACCGGAGAAACTTGGAAGCAAATTCGGCCACAAGTGGACACTCAATACATCTCTTTCGTCTCTATATTATAAAATTGCAAGAAAACCCACAATAGGTTTGTGGAATCGAAAACGTCTGAATGGATTCATCTGAAATTTGGCACACAACATTGTTGCATATGGATCTGTGTTTCTATGTACATAAACCGAAATAAACAACAATACCGTATTACGTTTGACGTTATTCTACAAATGCCGTAATAATTGAATAATATCACGAGGGTGCCTGTTTTGAATTGTACTTTCGATAGTATGACGCGTTCAAAACACGTTTCCTTTGAGTAACGTTCAGTTCAATCAACCAAAATATCAGCATCGAGATGCGTACGCTTGCCACATTTTTTAAAAAAATCTCCCACGTCGGCTGTGGCTTCTCTTCTAGTAATTCTATAATATTATAATCACCTCAAAACAACGTGATATACTTCGACTCAGCTTCAAAGAGCAACTGCATTGCTCTATTTAGACTTGAATATTCTTTTGATTTCTATGAAACAAAAAACAAGAATAAGAGGTTAACGATCACCTTGATCACCTTCAACACCCAATCTTTTTTTTGAGCCCGCCAACTTACGACTCATTTTGACTGGTCTGGAGATATGAAAAGCAAAAAAAAAAAAAACACGCTAAATAATTATTTATGATTGTAATTAAACTTCATGTTGCATTTTATCCTATTTTTTTTTCCAGAGCAATTACCTACATGCCTCATCTGAATAAAGTCACTTCTATAATATAAAGGCATAAGTCACTTGAAGCCTCATGACATTTATGTAATATAAATGAAAGTCAGCAGATAGCGTCATTTCAAAAGAAATTTAACGTGCCAGTAGAAATGAAATATGTATGAATTCAAAATAATCGTGATGGCGAGATAGCAAAACTCATCAAATGACTTGTGCTACGAACGTTTTGTTTTTTGTTCTCTTCTATAAAATGAACATCATTGGATTTTGTGTTTTTGTTGTTTTTGTTTTTTTTTTTAACTGTTGAAAACCAAATGTCTTTGTTACCGGCAGAATTTTTTGTTTACTTTGATGAAATTTAGGTAGCCGATCTAAATATTAGAACTGGTGTTTCAAAAATTTCTGGTGTTTCAAAAATTTCTTAACTGTAATCTTGGCCGTCAAAGGATTGAACATACTAAAAATAATTTATGCAGAGCAGTAACAATATTAGTCTCACTCAGTAATATCTATCGACACGCCTATGATTACCTAAGACAACTAAAAATATTATATAAGGATCGGTCACACTCATTGTCCGAAGTGGACACTGGTCTGTAAAGTAGGGCATGCGCACTTTCATAACATGGTCTCAGTGCACCCTGCCTGGTCCGTGATGTACCCGCGCGCTCCCTCAGGAACCAATCCGGTGAGCGAAGGAGTCACGTGAGGTGTATATCAGCCAATTAGAGAGAATTGGGATAGACAATCTTCATGCGTTTCCGGTGAGTGGGGTCAGCAATGGGTTACTCATTCAGAGTAAATGTAATGAAACGTGTGGTTCAAAAACAAAAACAAAAACAAAAATAAAATAAAATAAAAGCAATCACAGAAAAAAATAACTTGACATTCTAGAGTGGAATATCAACTAACTCATTAAATGACTAAAAAGCTAACTAGCTAACTAGCTAACTAACTAACTAACCAACTAACTAACTAACTAACTAACTAACTAACTAACTAATTAACTAACTAATTAACTGAACTTACTTACTTACTTACTTACTTTACTTACTTACTTACTTACTTACTTACTAACTAACTAACAAATAACTAAGCACCTAAACTAATTAACAAACTAAACAATTAACCAGAATGACTGACTGACTCACTAATTAAGTAAATATCCCTATAGATAAAGAAATAATAAAGACAAATAAATTATAAAGATAAACAAATAGATAAATAAATGCAGAAAGAACGAAGGATTAAAGATATAAATTTTGAAAAAATAAAAAACAAAAACATCCTCGACAGTTTTGCATATGAGACCTCGTAAAACAACCAAAAAATTATCCAAAGTCCACCACTTAACACTTCTAAATAATAATCATCCCATTTAAGGGTAGGGGTGCGTCCTGGAGGTGATTTTTTTTATTATTATTAAAGTTAGGTTATTTTAACATTTTCCATGAGTTCAGCATGTTCGAATTAGAGGAAAACAATGGAAAAAAATCGACTTTTCCATACGGGGCAGCGCCGCCATCTTGGATTTTGACGTCTCTTATTGACTGATTTTAAAATCAATCCCCTCTGTCAAATCTCAACAAAACTTGATAAAACTTGGAGAATATATTGTTCAACATAATATCTAAAAAGTTACTTATTTTTAGTCGTTTCCATGCAATACAAAACTATCTATAAATTTTTGAAAATGCCATATAGCGAAAATTCAAATTGCGCCATTTTTTTTTCAAAGTAAAAACCCAATTTTCTCTAAAACCTACTCTACCGACACATACGCACATAATTTAACGCACATACGTAACTTTTTGGGTTTTATTGTGACAATAATGCATACCAAATTTGGTTTGAATCGGTTTCGAAACGAAAAATGGAGATAGGAAAAAAAAAAGAGTAAAAAAAACCCCGGGTTTTGAGAATAACGTGTTTAAAGTTGGGTTTTTTTTTTCCTCGTGAAAAATTGACATGAAGAGTTTTGTGTACGGATTTCAACCTCAGAACAGCCTTTTATCATATACTAGCTCTCTCTTTTCATGACGTCTGGGTCTCTTGTTGCCGTCTGTTGGCTCTCTGGGCGTATCTTTTATCGAATTTTGCTCCCTACCCTCTTCTTTATAAGAGCCACTTTCGGGTCCTTGAGGGCCTCTGTGTGCCCTCATATCATTTGTGAGTGCAAACCAAGTGAGTTTTGACATTTCGTAGGACATAAAGTCGACAACTGAGCTATTAGTAGCAGAAAGAAAGCAAATTGCGCTATTTATAGGACGAGGAAAGTCATTTTAGAACCTTTACATTATTGATAATTTACATGATCAGCAGTTTTTCTGGCGTCTTAGTTGTCATCCAGTGTCCAACCCTGTCACTGGAACTCGTGATATTGTTAGGAGGGGTGATATTCAAGTGTTTTTTGCACCCTTTGCCTGTATATATAATCAAATCGCGATGGTCTGTGGTCTCATATAGCAGCCAGGTGGAGCCAAATCCCGATTGACAATACCGGTGAATGACAATTAGCTGAACACGTTAGAATTGACTTAGCGACTATTTGATACCATTTTTACACGCATAAAAGGCAGTACTTTTAAGAGAAAGCAAAAGCTCAAAATCCCTTTTTTTGGGGGGGGGGGGGGGGGAAACCAACATTTCCGCACAAGACCCCACC
>JBCAUA010040699.1:0-11967 GCA_038406235.1 Peronia verruculata | reverse complement strand
GGGTAACAGCAGAATGCCATTCTCCTAAACCAAACTTTAAGTTGCCATGCAACAATCTGAGATCAATCATTTTCAGAAAGCCTATTATCAATGATCAGTACCAAAACCAGCACTAATTTTCTGTTTTCAAAATTATTGAGATGTCTTTTGCTGGGTATACTATATCATTTCATCTCTAGAGCGAAATAAATAAACATATTGTATTTGTAATACGCATGGGAGTCATTGAGATATATTGCTTATATAAATTCTATACCACTTATGTATAACTCAAATGATCTGAGTTTCTGTTGTTCTCAGGAGTTGGTTTATAAATTAATATAGAGTCATGGCAGATACTGGGTATATTTTTGCTGAAAACACAATGCATCCATTATGACTGGTATAGGATATCACATTTCATACTCTGGTGTGAATAGGAAATTTTACATTCAAAACCAATAAGCTTACCTTCTCGTCGATACCTGGACAACGTCCCGGCTGAAGCCAATGTGATAAACATCAACAAGGCTGTGCTCAGCTGCCACATCTGCATCTCGGCACTGGCTGTTCTTGGATCTAGCTTTTCTTGGAACTGGAAGTTTTTGGAACTAGTCTTGTAGAGCGGTTACGCCAGAACTGGTCAGTTGATTAAATTGCAGACAAGATTGTAGGCATGAATTTTGATCTTAGTAACCAAGAAAACAAAAACAAAACAAAAATAAAACAAAAACAAACAAAGAAACAAACAAAAAACGTTATAATGTTGATAATACGTTTATGTTTCTCTCTTTTTATATATAAATTGATAAGTATATATATACATAAATGATAGAATATATCTTGTAGAGAGATTATCATTATTTTTTCTTTCTTTCAGATTACTGAATCAGAATGAATAAGCTCCCCAAACAAAATTTTATAGATTTTTTAACTTTAGAAATCGTCGCTAATTCATGTTGAATTCATCAGTTACTTTTATCAACAGAAGTCACATGAAATAGTTAGCAAAACCATCTTTTCCTTCAATTTGATAGGGCATTTTGCTATAATAATATATGAGTATCACTCCGCCCCCCCCCCTTTTTGTATATACAAAATCTGTTATGAATAATTTTCTAGTGCTAGGAAGAATTTGGGCCTATAACTGGTACGGAAATAATTGTTCTTGGTAAATATAAATTTAAAAAAAAAAAAAGATAAAAATGAGCTTTTGATTCTATTTTTTTTTCCTCAACAAGAACCCAAGAGTTTTTGAGATGTGCATTCGAAATAATACTTTATGTCTATAACATGTCTTGATATTGACTTTTTTACAACAAAATTGTTATTACTGACTATACAGCCTTATGACTTCAACTGAGACAGTTGATGCAGAGAATTTTAGAACACTGTATTTACTGAACGAAAAACATAGTACTAAAATATGCACAAAATCACTAAGACATGGCCACATGTCATTAATTCAGGAATTTTTTATATTTTTCAAGCTCGTACCGAGTTATTTTGATTTATTTTTAGTGTTTCAAGGAGAGTTTAATATATAAAAATATTTCGTTACTATTTAAGCAGAGTTGATGTTTGGGAGGCGAAAAACCGGCTGCTCTAAGATGCACTACAAAGACATGGTCAAGAGAGATACGAAGACACTTAACACTGACAATGCGTCCAGGTAGGTTATTGCAACTGACCGCTCAAAGAGGACGATCACCCTGACCTAACATCTTCAGTCCTGGAAAGGACGTTGATGTACGTAGCGACAGAAAAACCTTCATGCAAAGGCAAAAAGCAACGCCGTTACCACCACAGAGCAACGACTACTCACAGATGTGACCTTTGTGACAGAGACTGCCATTCTTGCATTCGGATTCCACAACTACGGTCTAAACCGAGCAGACAGTCAGGATGGATACAACAATGAATGATGGTCAACGCGACCGACGGTGGCCCCAGACAATAATGTCCAAAATGTAACGAGATCGTTAAGAGTGAGTAAATATACTAAAAGAAATTAAAAAAAAAAAAAAAAACAACAACAAGAATGTAGCAAATGGTTACGCTCCTGATTTGAATTTTTTCAACCCCCAGAGGCAGTTATCTCGTGTGGCAATGTGACAAAGAAGAATCTGCAATTTTGTGAGTTGCAAATTGGAAAACCTCTTCATATCATACCCGAGAGAGACAGACGGTGTCGAACCCCTCACCTGGTGAGCAGTGGAAAAGCCTGGATCTCTCACAGACTTTATAGCCAGTGGATCACAAAAGGCAAACAACCTGGAATAAAGTGAAGAAGTAGTGCATATCAAAGAATGTCTATTTCTAGAAAGAGCACAAAGTTCACCAGGTTAAAATACCAGTTTCAAAAGTAGATCACAAAATACTTTCAAAGAGATAGCCATATAGAGGAGTGGGCCTGGTTTAGTGGTGAGGGAATAGGGAGGGGGGGGGGGGAGGAATGAGAAGTGTGTTTGTGGGGGAAGGGGGGGGGGAGATTAATAGCTGGAGGAGGGGGAGATGAGACCTGTCAGGTAAGAGACATTACCACAATCATAGCAGAGGGGATGCATGGGTATTTAGACTGAAGGCAGGTGTATGTAATGAGGGTGGTGATAAAGGGAAAGGACGTTGTGCGGGGGGGGGGGGGTGGCTGATGAGGGAGGGGGAGCTGGACTGCTTACTGTTTTAGCCAAAGACTCAAGCTAAATGATGCCCGACAAATGACAAAGCAATTCTAGGGTACTTTGAAAAAAATGTTTTTCTCCTGAAAACTTCTGTATCCATGACATTCAAGATTTAGATTTTCCACCACTTCTTCAATAGCTCTATCTAATGAGAGAATGAAACATTTTCCAGAAAAGAGTGCTGTCTTTTCAAAACGTGCAAAGTAGCATGAAAAATACCTTTAATGGGTAAATTGTGTTGAAAAAGTGTTGTCTGGTCAAAAACATTCTAACACACGAACAGAAAATGTTAGACTCGAGATTTGTAGGAGGATAGGTAGATCGTGCTGGGAGCAAAGTTATTATTATAAATTTTTATAATCTATGTAGCTTCCAATCCCAGGTCAGTAGGATGATCTCTGGTTTAAGTGTGTGCTTTAGTTTTGGTGAAGAAGAATCTTTGTGAATAGATATTTGAAATGTTGATATGTTGTCTGAATAGTGACTTCTCCTCCTCCTTTTAATGGGATTTTGAACTGCCAAGAAAGAGGGGTTTTTTTTATTTTAAATGTTTTTTTATTTTTTTTTTATAACGTGCTAATTAATTTATACAGAGACATCTGAAATATATTCCTCTTTAACTGAGAAGGTTAGACGTCGGGCTTCCGTACTCTTGAAGTCAGAGAACCTATGAGGCATTAAAAAAATGTAGATTTCAATATTCAAACACTTGCCATCCCCGTTGACAATGTTCGAGACTCGAATCTGTGACGTCCACGACATAATTTTTCTTTAGATTTTTATTTTTACGAGTAGCAGACGACATTAGGAGAGTAACAATAAACAGAGCTACTGATAGTCTATACAAACATATTGTGGAACATGGGATGGTGTCAAAACAAAATAGAGACACTTGCTAAACCAACTTTGTAAGAGATAAAACTGCTCTTTTTTCTTTCTTCAAGAAAAACTGTAGTATTGTATTTTCCCCCAACAGCTAGATGACCACAGGTTTGATACTATAAGATGTCATGTGTGGTTACTGAATATTGGATTGCCCTGAAAACACGAGCTCAATGACGCTGTTTTCAACCTGTAAGACAAACCTTTGTTGCTGCCACTTGAAGCGATGCTATACATTACACTGCAAAGAGTTAGAATTCTGATCCTTTTGTCTGCCTCTTTCTCCACTCACCACCTCCGACATTTTTTTGAATTCCCTACATTCCCAGTCTCCCTTGTCCCCTAACCTCGCCCCCCCCCTTACCCCCACCCCGTGTTCTAACCACCTACTTAGCCATCAGCGTTAACAAATTTGTGCATAGCGTCCCATTTGTGGGACACCCTAGGTAAACATTGCTGGTTGCCTAAAAGATGATTGTAGCATAACGTCTTGGTCTTTTGTGGTAACCAAAATGTTTTCTCAACTGCAAAAAGATGTTGCACACAGGGTTACTCCCCTTGTTGCTATTCCAAAATGGTTGACGCAGACATATTCTGGGAGACATATTCAAAAGCTTCCACAAAAAGGTATGTGTGCACACTAATTGTATTTAACTCCCCCCCCCCCCACCCCGCACAGAAACACCAAGAGACATAATTATTATTTCAGGCCTGTATTCTCTAATGCCCAGCAGTTTTAGCTTACAGTTACAGAATTGTCCATACTCAAATCTTCAAGTGAAGAGCTGTCCCGCATGTGGGACGCTATGCAGGAGAGGGTTCAGGTTTTTCTTGTACGGTACAAGAGGAACTATATGAGCTATAAATATCCTATATACCCATTAAATGCTACATTTTAGGCGTCTAAATTAAAAACTTAGTGATTTGAGAAAGAGAAAGGGTTGATCTGCCTTTCCAAATCGAAGGTTTGCTAATTATTTTTTATCTGACCCGAAGTAAAACATGATATCCTACATCAACAGTTTCAAACAATATAAAACAATGAAAGAAAGATTCTTCAAAAATGTTATACGTGTGAATGGCAGGTTTTTCCGTATGCTAAACATGTTTCATTTGTTATATGTTTCTTCACAGGCTGACAATTAGAGTTTGATTATGCTATGTTATATATATATAGATCCACCGGATCCCTCAAATGAAGACAGCGATGTAGAGAGAGATGACCATGAATTCTATCACTTGAATAGTCGACAGCTTCAAACAGGTTGCCCAGTATCACTAGCATGCAAAGGATGATCGTGGTAAACTCACTATGAAGATGACAGGTGTGAAACGTTCACCAACGATCTAAGCTGTCACTAAGAGCAACAGGAGCAAAAAGCTCGTCTTGAACCTGAAAACTAGCAGTCAAAGAATCTAAAAGAGCCAGACAAAGTCTAACTGCTGCTTGACAGTTCATGGACTGTGTTTTCTGTGCAGTTTCTGCTTGAACTGGCCATGACCTACATCTTGAAGTACCGAACTGAGAGCAAAGGAAATGGTCGGACAACGAAAAAACCTAACCCCATGAACAGACACTTTGTTTTGATGCGTAATCCAGAGGAACGCCGAGAAGATGTACGCATGTGGGCAGAAAACAAAGAGAATGTGTACCAAGTAGTAGAATGTTCACAGCATGAAAATTGCTTCCAATCATTTCATCGCTTCCAGTAGCTTTTATCCTGGAAAATTTCAGTTTCCCCATTGTGTGCACTCTGTTTATGCACAATGTAATCACGATAGATTTTGGACAATTTCTCGTTGAGAAACGTTTTTGCTTTATAATATTCATGTAATATCACATAGTTTTGTCTTTTCGTTTTTCATTTCTTGTCCGCCAAAGGAAGTCATACCATTTGTTTGCCCTCTTCTTGTCCACATTTCGCTGAAATATAGATCTAATTCATGTTTTCTTTGATTAAATATGACTGGTTTCTATGAATATGGCCTTTGCTTTGTTTGTCATTAGTGTTGATATATAGCAACTAATAGAAGTATTGAGAATGAAAAAAAGTCACATAAACACACAAAGACATTGCAAAAACATATCTCTGGAAAACCTGTACCCTCTCGTGCATAGCGTCCCACTTGTGCAACTCAAATTTAAAACCTGAACAGAAATGAAAAAACAAAACTGATTCCTTTCATCCTGACCCAAATCCGAATACCTCATCAAACTTCAGTAGATTAGAAAAAAAAAAAAAAGCTTGCAGAAATGGGTTAATGTCGAGAATATTGTCTTCTTTTCTCTGTTTTCTTGATGTTATACACTCAACTGATCAACTGAAGCGCTGACAAAAAATCCTATTCTATACATCTGAAACAGAAACTTCATCTGTCAACGCTTTTTGTGAGCTGGGCTGTCTGTTACCCTATTCAGCGCATTTGAAGCAGAAATAGAAAGGAAAGGAGAGAATTGCTGACAGTAGCCACATTTTAATGTCATGGACCCTTTCACACACTCTCTAATGGATCCCTTCAAGCCCCCCCCCCAACCTCCCCCGCCACACACACACACACATTCCCCCCAAAATCCAACATGTATGTGACATTGGCTGATTTTGCAACGCAGTTTCAACAGACCAATGGTTTTGACATTACATCTCCAGAACCTCAGTGAATCAGGGCGTAAGGATTTGGGTTCACAGAGAACCGGTCGCCATTACATAAACAATAAATATCAAGGACAAAACAACTCAAAAGAGAGTCTCGTCGGCGCCAGTTGCTCAGTTTTTATAATGATCTAGATGTTTTACATAAACGCTCGTTGTCTATGGTGGTAATGTTCTCTTTCAAGCCGTGCATTTGTGGGAGGTTGTGAATCCAGCTCAAGTTCTGCTTTTTGTCCGTGTCACCGATTTCGCAAACAAAAATCCTAAACCAGATTTTCCTGCTAGTCCAGGTCCAGAGAATAGAAAGATACTGAAAATAAGAACAATGCTGGAGAAATATGAATTTTGATATAGAAGATTGCTGGAGAAGACAGTTCTTTAGCTAAATATATATATATATTTTTTTAAGAATCATTCTTCTATCTGCATGGTGGTCAGATTGATCTTAAAATGTTGATTCATATAGTTTGTTTGGAAAGCATTTCTGCATGAAAAGACATGACAAGACTTGCATTGCACTGAGCATGTCGAACTGCATATTTCATGAAACGAGCTTTCATAATATCCATTTTCAATATTCAGAGGTGAGGAGATTTATTATGATTTTTATTAAGCTTATACATGTCTGACACATATTATATGCAAACGTGTGACTGAGGACAGACCTCTGAGATGATCCGTTGGATCTCTAGCTTTTCAATTTCACCTGGCCCACAAACAGCCCATGTTTTATAAGCAACGATATCCGGGGATTTTCTGTCTGCCTGAGACGCTAGATGAAAATATTCTATAGTAATAGGCTATATATAGTAGAAACTTAAATAACTTGTAGAAAATAACGTGATAAAAATGGTCCTAAAGTTCCAAGAATCATAGAGAGAAGATATCTTATTGGATCAGTACAGATCATAAACTCAGAACTCAAGTAATAATTTAAGAACTGGGAACTGGTTAATTTTGTGTTCATCACACCATATGGTGGATGAATGACCGTTTGAAAAGAAATGACATTCTTCTGCTTTACTCTCTTTTCTCACCACATCTCATCTTACAGCCTTCATATTACTTTACCTTTATCTTATCTTATCTCATCTAAAACACAGAAAGACACCCGTTTCCATCTCAAGTGGCAATGAAGTAATAATTTCAAATTAAAATAAATAAATAAATAAATAATAAATGAATAAATAAATAAATAAAATCTCTCCCTTTCCTCCGTTCCCTTACATTTTTCCTCCTCGTCCCTCCCCCCCCCCCCCTCCATTCATCCGTCCATTACTCCTAACTGATCACCGTGTCTTTGAGCACAGTTGTAGAGTGAGCCGATTGTTTTCTTGATAACTAGCTCGGTACTGCTTGATTGAAAAAAAAAAAAAAAAGGAATTCTAATTTTCTGTCTGATCCTTACTGACTTTCAGGTTTCTGAGAATTCGTTTTTAATTGCCATCTTACATCCACATTTCACTCCGGTAGATGAACAGAAACTGATTTTAATTATCTGCTTGTTAAGCGACTATAAAATTATTTTCTCCGCCAGGCAGAAAAATCATTAACAAAAAGCATTGTAAAGCAGGAAAAAGACATTTAAAAAATTTTTCTTTAATACTTAGTCAAATGGAACATTGCGAGGAAATATGATAATAATAAGAAACCATTTTCATCATATCACGAATTATCAAACATTTTCCATCACATCATGCATGTTTAAGAAAAATGCTAACGTTTTTTTTTTTTCTCTAAAATATTTATTTTGTACCTCGTGTAGACAGCAATAAAGAAAATACATGCATTTTCTTGGTTTCACTGCATAAATGCCTCATTGTACTCTTTTTCTCAACAGTTTGAGTTAATAAGCGCAATGTGTTTTAATCTTCAGTTTTGTGGTTGCTTAGATGGCACTGAGAAGTGACACCACCCACACAGTGAAAGATATCCGGTAAACGAGTAAGTCTATAAAACACAAAACAAGAGTCTGAGCCATCAATGCTAGAGAGAACATAACTGTGTGAGGCTTGACAAATATGAGTGAATGTAATAGTCATCTGTAGTTTCTAGTTGTCCCTCTAGAGATTTGAGCATGTGCACCAGCAAGGCTTGAGATCTTTTGTGGGTAACATTAGGCAGGAGCCACAATGCATCTGTGTCTGTGAAAAACTCTCACACTGTTGCCGCATAATGTTATAGCCCAAACTCATTTCATCGCCTCGGACTGCCGTGCGCTGGATCTGACCAAGCGACCAGCCAGCGTATTAGCTTTGTTATATCCGCGTGCGCTATTTTGCGTCTTGCGAGCTCGCAGCATAACTACATGCGGCTGCAGTGCGAGAGTTAGACACAGACACCGATGCATTGTGGCTACGGCTTTAGGCTTTGTCACCCACAGAGACGGAGGTTTTAGTGTTGGTTGTTGAGAGCAGAGAGCGGAAAGAAGTCAGCCATATGCACGGACATAGTAGTGTATCTGGACCCCGCGCGACTCGGTTTCCGCTTAAGGCCACCATGTCCTCAACTTGACCGCCCTCTAATGGCTGTGCTATGGGAGCTGATCAAGCCCACAAAAGAAAGGGGTGTAGAAAAACAAAACAAAACTAACAACAAAAAAGAAAAAAAATGGGTGGGTAGGAAATAACTCTTTTCCTGTGAGTTTCAGACTTGAAAAATGTAGAACCGCTTCAACCTGGATGCCTCCGAGTAATAAAAATAATGCATTTGATAACGGGAAAATAAATTGAATAAATGGCAACGCTAACAGTTGATACAAAAAGGAGACTAAAAGAAGGACCTGTGGAGCTTACCATACATTAGGCTTACTTGTCATGAGTGAATCAGTCGAAAGAAAAAAGGCAAGGAAGTAAGAAATGAAAACATGGATGGTTTAAACTGAAGTCAACATATTTGAGCTGAAAAAAAAAAAAAAAACCGCATCCCAGTTGCTCTCATTCCTGTGTGAAAATCGGACCAGTATTAGGGTTCCTTTTCTCATCTTTCTTAATTTTTGCATGCCTATCCCTCGAGCATACTGAGTGAATTGACAGATATAAAAAGGGATTTTTTTTTTGGGGGGGGGGGGGGTGATAAACGAAAAAAAGAAAAAAGAAAAGGTGACAAGGATAGACAGGAAAAAACGTTTGCTTCAAAACCTAAAGCAGATGCATATATTACAAGGAAACTGCTACCTAGAGCCGCTATCACACACTGAATATGAGGTAAAAAGAGTTATATTAAACTTCAATCAATACGTACTTTTATAAAACACATATCATGTAACTCTTTTACCTAGTCCTTAACCATTTCCTTGCATTTTTATACTGTGCAAGGTTATGTAAGTATGTACGGAAGCATTTATATTCAACACATCTAACACTAAAAGTAAATGGAATCTTGTTTATTAATGTTGAATTATATCTAGATCCATCTTGTTTTCTTCCGTTGTATATGTATTTGTTTTCCACTCACACATTTCCAACTCAATGAAGTTCATTTTCTGTTATTTTTTCTTTATCTCCTTTGTTTTAAATCATCCACTTGCACTGACTCATTGATTACTATCTGGCGTCATGTGTGGTAAATTTCGGAAGGCCTTCATTAGTATCTTTTTTTGTACGAAATGCTTATGTTACCATTTATCTCTTTGTTTTTCCTTAGTGTGATCAATGACTCTGGTCAACAAAGATTTTGCCTCCGGGCAACTAATATGCTTAGTTTACGTTTTCTGGTACGCCGATTTCAGATCTGAAAACCGGTTTCTTTGGTCACGTCACATTTTAAAGTAATTGGACATTTTGTGTTTAGAAAAAGGATTTTTTTTTTAATGCAATGACGAATACACATTTGTCCAACAAAACCTCCAGACTGTAAAACGAATATTGGAATTATGCAACAATTACAACAGAGATATAAAAAGATGCAACAAACTAATGCAGGCCTGAGAATCACGTTCACGAAGCAATCAAGGTGGCATTTTGCAATACAATGGGCCTATTGTTTTATCGTTGTCACACTCTGGTAGAGGGATGTCAACTTTCTAAGCTCTACTTCACTAATGTTGTTTATTATTTAATAAGACAATGAGCACTGGATTGTGAGGCTGTGGGAATCATCCTGACAATTTTTGCTACGTAAATGGAAAATTCACTCCGCACAAAAAACAAGTAACATGAAACTTGCATTAGAGACATTGTTTTGGATGTAAAGTTGATGATAAAGACAAACCATGGACACCTCATGCGAAATGCAAGCCTCACTATTCTGGAATACTGGAGTGGTTTAATGGCTGGTGACAGAAGCTGCCTTTTGCTGTACCCGTGTTCTGGCGTCAACAAATAGATGATCACATTCACTGTTTCTTTTCCACGAGAAAATTTGCGGATTTCTCAAAGAAAAAGAAGTCAGTTATTGTAAACCCAAACTGAGGATCAGCATTGAAACCAGTGGCTCATGACAAAAAAAAAAAAAAATGTTTCTTCCACCCACTTCCGCTTGATGATAGCAATAGTACTAATGATTAATGTGTCACTGAAGTTGAGAAAGAATTTGAAGCACAAATTGGTGAAAACAAAGATGCCGCGCTTGATTAACTAAGAAGAGCATAATGGCTAAGAGACCTACGTTCCTTTGTTCAGCTCTCCTCTTGGCTATGCCAATGGAATCTTTTAATAAAGGTACCAGGATAATTGTGTCATTACATTAGAAAACAGGGGCCAGAAATGAGTTATAACGTAAGTGGCAAGTACAATGTTCAGCATATATCTATAGTAAAACCAAAGAAAGTGAAGAAAGAAAAAAAAGTATTTTTGTGGGCCCTGAAATTCATGATTTGTTGGCTGATTATTCATTTAAAGACAGACTAAATCCACTTGTATATGCATCCTGGGAAGCCATCCGTTTGGTTGTGGAAATATTTATGGAGAATTACAGAATTTACTACTTTTCAGACTTGGTCGAAGACCTGACAGTCAGCTGAGCTCAAGTGTCTTTTAAAATGCACTTTCTACATTCATATCTTGACTTTCTGCCTTCCAGTCTTGTAAATGTCAGTGAATGAGCAAAGTGAAAGGTTTCACCAAGAATATAAAGGTGATGGAAAGCAGATAACAAGGCACATTTAACCCCAGTATGATGGGGGATTACTGTTGATTTTTTTTCAGTGCCAAAACGGAAAGTCCACAAAACTGAAAATGCGTGAGCCTCAAGAGCATTTCTGATGTATTAAAAGGATGCTGCTAATTTGCAACTTCTATAGCTGTTTTGATAAATATCTATGGACTCTTTATCAGATTTTTAACCCTTTCAAGTGTCTTGAACGTAATAAAATGTATCTATTTACATGTTTAATTAAGTTTGGGAATTCTGAATATCATAAAAACTTGACGTGCTAGCTGAAATCTGACTTCAAATCTGAAATCAGCCAAACAAAATCACTATAAATTAAAATACATAGTGCCTTCCAGAAGGCAGAAAAAAATTGAAATTTGTTGACCAGTGTAATAGGCTCTAACTGTTTCAAGAGATTTAGTCATAAATTTCCTCGCTACTGTCTGTCTGTGTGTGTGTGTGTGTATGTGTGTGTTTTTTCATAGGGTATTGTTTCCATAGTGCAGTGAGATCCTATACTGGGAGCACCGACGGTCTGCTCAAATTGGACCGGAAGATCGCCCTGCTCGCGGGGTCTATTATACTAGTATGTCTATGGAGGACGCTTTTTTTTTTTTTTTTGAAGCCTTTCAATCCTAAGAGAAAGGATTATCTCGGCTTTTTAGAAGCTGCCAATTTTT
>JBCAUA010040688.1:0-11967 GCA_038406235.1 Peronia verruculata | reverse complement strand
ACGTACTGTGCCTGATCTCTACGTACTGTGCCTGATCTCTACGTACTGTGCCTGATCTCTACGTACTGTGCCTGATCTCTACGTACTGTGCCTGATCAACGGTGAGTAGAATTTCCTTTTGGGAACAAATAAGTCTCATCTTATTTCATTATCTTTTTGCCTGCAAATAGGTGACTATTTGAATTTTTACCTCAACTACCCCAGATCACTGGTTTCATTAAGTCTTTCACAGAGCAACAAATGAATGCTCAGAATGACAACATTTTTTTACCTAAAAAATAAGCCCTCAAGCCCTACAATGGTCTATCTCACAACAATTTTGTGCCAAACATGTACATTGGAATTGTCTGAATTTTCTTCTATTGGATCATGTAGGGCTTGAGAAATGTGTTTGACCTGCTTTGGGGCCCTATATGATTTGGAGCTGAACAATGATGATATATTATAGTTATTTCATTGCATGTAGTGAAAATAGAGAGCAAGTCTGGAGACAGCTGAGGTTGGGAGAAATACGCAGGGAGGCACTTCAGGCAGCAAAGAGTTACGAGTTATACTGTTATAAACTTGAAAAGCTGTTCTAGGACTTGCGTTACAGGGCTGGCTACTCACGGACTGTGTTGAACTGATCCTCCAGGCCCAGGGCTGGGCCGTGAAATTCTAAGAAAAGGGAGTGAGCTACTTCCATGTCAAACTTGCTGAACTTGTTGAAGGCATCGATAGCAGAATCATCCAGAAACTCTGAAACAGTTAGTTACCACAATCACAGTAGCACATTCGCTGAGGAGGGGCACATTCTGTGTCATATTCATAATTACTTTACAGATATCAGAAGTTTTGAAACTATTATCCCTGTGCCAAGATAATTACTTGTAGACTGCAATGATTTCAGAGATGCCACTTGGGCAATACATCTTTTTTTTTTTTAAATGTCTTGTGGGCAAGTTTTGGATTTTTACCCTTGAAAAGTCTATTTTAAACAAATATTCAACCCCTTAACCCTATTTTCCAGTACCCTGGAATTTCACTATGTTCCTAAAGTGCCTATTAACCATAAGTCTGAAATTTCCTGAATCAAGGAAGTACATGTATGTCACTTTGTTGATGAAATTTGTCTATTCAAAAGCGATCAGTCTGCTCAGGGACTGAAACAACATGCTGGACTACTGAAGATAGTCATGATAATACAATCTAACTTTCTGAGAAATTTGTGTTCATTCTATGCCAGTATAAAACCATTCTGAGCATGGCACTATGACATCTATGACATAAGTTATTTCCCCCAGGAGACCTAGTACAGGAGGATGATAGAGTCAAGGAACCGGGGTTCAAAGGGTTAAGAAAAATAGCGGGTACAGGTATTTATGAACATACAAATATCACTGGTCCTTCAAAAGTCCCTACACACTCCCATGAAATTTTCATTCTTATGTAAACAAAAATGAGATTGTCTCTTCATTCAGATATACATGTAAATTCAATCCAGTCCAACATTACTGAGTGACAGACCTAGTTTGGCCATGGGGATGCCGCACTGTAAGATCTGCACCACTGTGTCCACTGCCTCCTGTACTGTCTTGAAGTGACAGACTGCCGAGATGGTCTGTAACAGTACGAGACAGGAATACAGTCACTCAGAATTACTTTTCTAGTCTTACACAGCTGGAGTATGAATTAGCAAAGAACTGGTAACTCATACTAATGGGAGATCGTTGTGCTCAGTCCTATTAATTCCCTTTACCAGACAAAAGAGAGATCATACGAGCAGTGTAAGGAGGGAAAAAAATCACTTTTGTGCCCTTTGCTCGAAACATACACTTTGAAAAATTTTAAAAACATTATGACGTAAAGAGAATGTTTTCTTCTTATTGTTATAACTTTATCAAATTTTTTGGCGATCAGTCTTTTGAATGACAAGACGTAAGGTTTTTTTTTTTTCTCTGTACACTGTTTGCTCAACATCTCCTTTGTCTGGCAAAGGGAGGTGATAGAACTGGTCAAAATAGTCTCCCCTTGCACAAATCCCTCTTTTAGTAGGGGCAGATAATCTGCGAAACAATCTCCCATTGGTAAACATCTCAATGGTTGACAATGTAAGTTTTCTTCATGCATTGCGATTACATATATGCATCCACAAAGATAATTTCTCACTTCATTTTTCAAACATTTAACTCATTCTATCCCAGCTACAAGTTATCTCGTAATGACTACTGATCCGGGCTACGAGATAAGTCGTAATGGTTATACCAAACGGGCTTGTGCCTATTCCTACTTGCGAACTGGTAAATGCGGAACTGTGGCTGTCCTAGCACAACATGAGCATTGCAATGGCATGTTTTCCTTTCAAATTTTATGCCAAAGCGACCAAATAACGTATTAAAATGTCTCAAAAATGGACCTGGAAAATCCAGGATGTGCTCGGATATGTAGACGGATTCTACGATTCTACTTAGATGCAGAGAGTGCTGATTTTAATCAAAATGACATGACGTGAGATCTAGATCTAGTGATTCGGATTCAGAGGAAGGTAGATCTAGTCTAGATCTAGATCTACTAGGACAGGAACAGTGACGAGACAAACTTGTGGATCTAGAAGCTGAAGCCGTGGTTCAAAGGCTAGATCCAGGAATGCTCGAGGTAGGCCTGGTTGTTTTCAAACTATTTCAATGATTTATAATATTTTGATTTCAGATAAGCTTTTTTTTTTTTCACAATTATAATCCCACAGCAGCCTTCATATCATGACTCATGTTATTATGTGTCAGTAGTAGCCAAATGACGATTTATTTGACACTCATATGTGATCAATGAATTTTGTGTGTAGGCTTCGCGGCAGCACTAGGACCAGGACGCTGATAATTGCTGTTGGGATGTCAAGCAGGGAACAACAGTTAAGAATCTCCATGCAGGCAACCTTTTGCTGTTCACAGTAACATGACATGAAAGACTTACTGAATCCAAAGAATGCTTTCTTCTCAAACTGACAGCGCCTTAGCTGGTCCTGTTCCAGCAGGGGAGATATGTCCTTCTTCTCAAGTTTGCGTAAAACCAGCTGGTACAGAAGAAATGCACAAAAGGGGTGATCGAGTCTTGAAGAGAATAACATGAACATTTCACACTTTCATGCTTTAATGAAACAACACAGGAACAGCTGTGAGCTCACTACTAACTCAAGCTGATGCTTTGTTTCCATAGTATAGATATTCTGAGTTAAAAAATAAAAGTTAAACATCTCTTGTGCAATAGTGTACCAACTGATGCGCCAGTCTTCTTATTAAGAAAACCCTTGTGGAATTTTCCAGTGATGAAGTCTACCAACTGACCAACCAGTAAATCAGCTTACTGACCTCTCAGCCAGTCTAAGTAATATTGTTCAGTCAACCAACCCACTAACCAAGCAACTAGACCACCAATCAAACAACCAACCAACTTGTCCAGCCAAACCACTCCCACCTAGGACACAAATACTCACCTCGACTGGTTCTGTGACCCTGTAGTTGAGATCTCCAAAGAAGAAGACGTGGTGGAATTTGTGGGTGATGTCGTAACACTCCAGGTTCTTGGGACCCATGGAAAGACTTTTCAAGATGTCACGGAAATTGGCATTTCTCCTGTATGGGGACAAGCATATTACTGATGCAATATAAAAGATAGTCACATATGTCAATAAAGATTTTTATCTTTTCATTGCCGAGATAAAATATACTTGTACTATTTATTCTGTTTAACCACTTCAGTGCTAACAACAGTATGAGGTTTGTCCAAATTTAAGCCTCTGAGCTGTGGGAAAACATATGTGGTATGTCCAGTCAGCTCACCACCAACCACCTTCCTTGATCTAATGTTCCAACAACTACTGACCAGCATTCTGTATCTACACATAGAATTTTCTGCTAGATGCCATAGGCCGATAAACAAATGACCTAGCAATGGGAACACAAATCAGACATATAATATGCTTTTTCATGTAGCAATTAGTAATTTAAAGACAGTCGACACTTCTGATTGCCTGCGGGTGAACAGAGGATGGATGCCAGTTGGCTCACACACAGTGGGCAGGACTAAGTGTGGGTGGGAGGTAGCAGTGGATGGTGATACTTAAGGGCCATACTTAGCACGGGACTGCGAAACTGATATACCAGTGAAGTGTTTAAAAAATCAGTGACAGCTGTTGAGAACCAGTAGCCTGCATTGTCTCTTAAAATGTACATTGCCATATTACCCATCATATCTCTTAGTCTGGGATATTATTTTAATGTTCTAGCAGTTCAATCCTGGCTGTAAAAGACTTCAGATGATGATTGCTAAAACTCAGAACTCAGCCTCAATGCTCTATGAAAAAAAAAAATTTTACACTGATGAGTTTGTCTGTTTTCATATAGAAATTTTACTTCAGACAAATTGATATTAAAGTCTTAAATGCTGTTCGAAAGATAACTAAACCTCTGTCCATTTCTTTATGTGATTCTGATGGTGTTACACCTAAAGGGGATATCAGAGCTCAGAAGAAGACTTTAGAAGAATGCATTACCTTTCAAATCTCTCCTCTCCTGATGCCAAATGTGCATTGATGAAGCAGAAAGATGTGCCACTAAGCATGAAAGAGATAGCCACAGCTCCTTTGTTACCTGCACACAGATCAATGACACAATGTTAGAGAAACAGTGAAAACAAATAAATGCATCATATATAACTCTGATTTGAATTGATTGAATTTACTGTGTTTTAAGTACATGTATAAATTCAGTAAATTTAGCATACTCGAAACAGATGAGAACTTCACAATCTAACATATTACTGTAGTCTGAATTCATAATATTAGCTGGTCATGGATTTTCACAGTTTGAAATAATTCTCCTATTTCTTTAGCTGTTAAGAAAAACAATTTAAAAAATAAAATTAAAAAAAAACAAATGGAAAACCGAGGAGAGTATCAGTTAAAATTCTTTACGATTTCTTATTATTTTTTCGTGGTGTGTTAGCTCAGTGGTTTGTGCTGTGGCCTTTGGAAGCAGAGGTCGGTGGTTCGAATCGCAACAGTTGCATGTTGTATCCTTAGGAAAGATACTTAACACACAATTTTCCTCAGCCCACCCATCTGTAAAACGGGTACCTGATGTATATCAGGGGAAGTACAGTGGCGCTGCACTGCGGTGACGCAGTCTGAAATGGCCAAGACAATTTCCCCTCTTGAGGGGTCAAGTGATGGTACTTTTAACATTTTAACATCTGCTCTGATATTTTCTCTTGCCTCCCCATCTAGTAGTCCTTAAGCATTTATCTTACATTTGATGTGCAACATGTAATTTCATGATCAATAAGTATAATTACTGCATGTTGAAGAAAGTATGAAAATCAGTTAGGTATGGGCTTTTAGGGGCTTGGCACAGACATTGTAGTAAGGGGCGGTGGAGAGAGTAAGTGAATGAGATTTTAGATGTTCGGATTGTGAGACCAGGAAAATTCTACACACCTATAGTGTAACTCACAAAATTAACAGAAAATTGACCCCATGTACTTGTGCTGTCTGTACCATCCGTACCATTTCCTTGACTAAATTCATAGTTCTAGAATAGAAGAACTAAATGTGCTATATCTATACCTATGGCATTGTCTGTGTAAAAAACAACAACAAAAAAAAGAAAAAAAAGAAACATAAGTTTTTTTCTCTTTCTGAAGGTGTCCACTATTCTACAGCAAAGAAGAACTATCTGTTGTTGTTGTTTTTTTTTCATCCATTGCCAGTGAGTGGGAATCAGTGCCTATTACTAACACTTAATTCTTGTTTTTCATATTGAACGCAGACACTAGTGTTGACTATTGTAGTGCATTAGTGAATCGTTTGGAACATATTTTAAAGAAATGTGCTGCCCATGAATGTATTTGAGAGTTGATCTATTTTAAGATGAACAAGTTTTCCCTGTCTTGTGCACGTAGAATTTAAAACTTTCTCCTGAAAATATATATTTTATTTGTTGTTCATTCAAGACTCACAAGTAAACTATCTAAAAATATTTGCAAGACAGATTGAGAAAAGTTGATGTGGAAAGGGCAGCAAATAGTTATCTCCATGGTATTCTCAGTTATCTTGTGAGCATAATTTTTGCTTGCATTCTGTTCTACCCAAACTTTTTGTTATTGTATTTCTGTACTGCCATTTTAATCCCTTGTCTTTTTTTCTCTACAAATATTACAATTGTATTATAAGAAGTCATGTTTTTCTATCTAAATTTGCTGAGTATTTTTATTTTTTATGAAACATCAGTCATTTTTTAATATAAATTGTTGTTCGTCAGTGA
Source organism: Peronia verruculata (assembly GCA_038406235.1). Lineage (NCBI taxonomy): Eukaryota > Metazoa > Mollusca > Gastropoda > Systellommatophora > Onchidiidae > Peronia > Peronia verruculata. Next base: position 5,671 of record JBCAUA010040688.1, on the reverse strand, counting down.
ACACCATGACCGATATAATTGGTTACCATGACCGATCATGCACAGGCCTACCAAATACTGGTAAAATACTAGAATAAAAATATACATATATCTAGAATCTGATTTCAACCATATCTGTTTATCAAAACTCAGAGAATGTAGTTTAAAAAAGCCAGTTTTCTTTAGACTTGAATCTGATCACCAAGCACTGCCAACATTTCCACTCTTCAACTCGGGAGCTCAGCTCTCCGTTGCTCTATCTCTATTTTTCGCATTTTGCAAAAATTGATGTTTTATGTTTAGCAATTGCTTTTGCAGATAGGACAAAGTGATTTTCAAAATCTATCTGTTTGGGCAAGTGATCGGTGAAATAATTACATGTAGTAGATTTACAGTCCCTCTTTCATATGACATATATACATGTATCTCCAATATTCTTAAAGTGGAGATAGAATAACAAAGATCTGAGCTTGCGAAGTGTAGCTAGAAGTACACATTCTAGAGTACTGATTTTTTTTCTAATAGTGGAATTGGCTTAGAGAGCTGATATGCAATACATTATGAATGTACATGGTTATTGTAACCATTAATTGATATTGCACAAAGACTTCTATATTTATCGATACAGACAGTTATGTTTTTTGCTTTAGAGAGTGAAAATTATTAAAATGACAAAGTGTATTTCTGTCATGCATTTATACCATAATGCCGTGCATTTTTTTTCGGTGAGATTCACAAGATGGAACTGTTGTCAAGGTTAATCAGTATGACCAATGAATATATGTCTTACGCCCAGGGCAAATGGGTTGCAAGTCGCTCCAGGTGAGTTCAAGCAATGGCCGTTTTTACCGTGTTTGACTATTTTCTTACTATGGTATCAAAATATTTCTTTTTTCAGATTAGTTAAATTGTTATTTTGTGAAAACAAACAAAAATTTAGTATCTTAATAGACAGAAAGTAGTTAAAAACAACCAAAAACGGCCGCATATCTTCATTGCTCGCCGCGACTTCTGACTCATTTGCCCAGATCGCAAGACATATAAATTATATGTCTGTGCTTTGCATTGATACTGTATCTATTTGTTTATACATTGTGAACTTTTACCAGTCTTTAGCAATTGTGTATACAAGGTATATGTGTCTTTGTACATTCTGAGAAATGAGCAGACTGGATATCTGACTAAAGAGAAATATTTACAGGCATTATTGGGGGCTATTATTTTGCACATCATTTATGCATGCCTTTATACTCTTATTCAGTCTTATCTTCATCTGGCTTCTGGTTTATTGTGATGATAAAGGAGATAAGAGGTGTCTTCTTCAATTTGCACTGTTTTTACCTAAGAACCCTGTCCCCGGGAGACAAAAAGTGGGCTCTCAGGTGGATGGGTTCTAATATGAATTGAAAAGTTGTGCAACCTGTCTGACCACAGATTGTCTTCGCTACTATGATTAATTGATTGTTATCATTAGTTAAAGCTTTTACTTTACGAATAAGTACACATACAGCCTTTTTTCCACTATATGTTGTAATTAGATCTAGCAGTTCCCGATCTTTCTTTGTATTGAACAATATGATATGAAATTTGACCATAAGAACTTGCGTGTCTTGGCCCGACACCAAGCTCACAGGTGGATTTTTTTTTTGTGATTTTTTTTTATTTGGGAGTGGGTTCTTAGAGCAGAAATTATAGAGAAAAAAAATTCCTTTTCACAGCAGAGACGGGTTTTTAGATGGACTGGGTTCTTAGGCACCGGGTTCTTATGCGGGGACCATTGTACTAGATAATAGTAGGCCTACATGTAATACTGTTTCAATGCTACTTTCCTTATGCTGTCTGGACTTCCTTTCTACAAATGGTACCAGAACTCCTGGATCTGAATCGGCTTCAACTTTTTTAAAATGTTCACTAGCCTATTTGGATGCATTTGCATCTAGCATTGCCTTTTTTTTTTTTTTCTTTATGCAGGTTGGAAGTGGTTTGGTCCACCTGAAATATTTGTTTTTCCATTTCCCACTGTAACCAGCCTGCTGTTTTAAATTTCAAACTGCTGTTGTCAGCTCAATGTTATACAGGGATGTCAGTCTGTCTACATGAAAAGTAGGAAAAGTCCTTGGCAATGGCATACTCTTTAGCAACATGTAAAACTGAAGTAAGTGAATGGTAAATGATACCGGATTTGGGGCCAAAAGAGAAATTACCGACAGCCAAAAAGTAGGAAATCTTTTTAAGTAGGAAATTTGGCATCCCTGGTTATAGTATGATGATGTTCCGTTCATTTAACTCTTTCACTGTCAAGCTTCATGATATACATTTCACTGTCACTCCTGTTTCAAAGTCAGAGAGTGATATTAGCTGTTAAAAGCCAAGCGGCCATTCTTCTGTGAAAACGTCGCCATTTTTAGTACCTATATCTGAGCTGTGATATTATTTCTCAAAATTTTAATTATTCTTGTCTAGGCAGGTAAGAGTTAAGAAAAAAATCTGATCAAGAATTTTTGCTGTGGATTTTGGCAGGCACGCAGAAAAGGTTAGGGAAAACATAACATTGTACATGCCCTTGTGACAAGTTATCAGTCTGTGTGTAAAGTGGCTCATTCGTCAGTATGTCATAATTCTCAGCTCAGTGCATGTTCTTTTTCAGCAAGAAAATAAATTATTCCATGTTTTGCAATAATCATGGTCTGTTGTTTTTGGCTTCATAAGATTTTTTAATATGTATAAGACATTATGTACGCAATAATTTCTGTACTGTTCATTCATATAACATCATATCATTAAAACAAAAACAAAAAAATGAAAAAGACAGCACAAAGTGGGAACTTCAAATCAGAAATCAGGCTACCACTCATCAGTTTTATCCATGGCCCAAAAAACAAAGAAACAACAAAAAATCACACAAATTTAATGGAACAAGTTTAATATTTTTATGACGTTAAACTTGTAACTTGTGGGTGAATACTCCATGAACTCCTGCAACTTGCAAATATGAGTTTTTATCTAAGTTTATGAAGGAGTGCCACTGTCCGGGCAAAATTTCCAAATTCCTACCCACAAAATTTCTCAGCAAAAATTGGCAACTTCTAAAAAGCCGAGATACTAATCCTACTTTCTCGGGATTGAAAGGCTTAAGAAAAACAAACAAACATTTGCAGACGGTAAAAGCCCGATGTCGGTGGGATGTCTCCCATGGAATGCCACCTCTTTTCTCGGTGTTCCAGGCGTGACATCTCTTTTCTCTCCTTGCTCCTGTTCCCCGTCCCTACTTGATCAGGCTATTTGACGTGTAAACGTGTCTTGGTCCTACCGTGTTTGGCACAATACAGCCGTGGTCGTATTGATGTGCTCTGGTCTTAAACCCCAACACCAATAAACAGCAAGCATACTCCTTCGCTCTTACAGAAATTTCTTTGAATATGTAAGTGTAACTAGTGTAAGAGGAATAGCTCGATTATTGCACTCTGTGGGGGGAAGAAAAAACAAACTTCAAAGGTGTTAGTGTTAGTTTGTTGTGCATACTGAGCAGCTTCAACAGTTTTTGATAAATGAATAATAGATAAAGGCCGATATATGAGGAGTGCAACTGCAAGCAATATTAAAGGATCAGGTTGGAGTTTGGAGAAAATTTTATTATTTGATTATATCCTTTGCATTTGGACAATACCAGGTTTTAGGCATATTTATGTGCTACTTCTTATTATTTCTGTGACAGCCTTAGTCTTGAAAATATGGCAGGGTAAACAATAGTTTAAAAGAAAACAAAATGAAAGAAAAGAACAAAAGAAAGAAAGAAAGAGAAAAAAAGAAAGAAAGAAAGTAATCCACTTAGAATCATAAATCCATGTTCACTCTATGATTAAAAAAAATATAGTAATTGATATCCCTCGCCATAAGAAGTGCAGTCCTCTCGACGGTCCGAGCAAAATTATAAATCCAGAAGAACTCTCTCACTGACGCTCACGTCAGGAGGTTGAAGGTGAAAGGCTTACCAATCCTATGACTGCATTGGCATGATGGATGTTACTGCGGGCAGCCTACCCACGATGGGCGTTTCATTGACCAGTCAATAAAGGCATGCATCCATGCCATATCAAGATAAATCTATGACAATATTGTTATACATTAACATTATGTTCAGTTTAGTTCTTCGATTTGTGGTATGTTATATAAATTGTTTGACACATGTAAATTCCTTCGGGTTTATCAATTATGCATATTTGGCTATAGAAATTCAAAACTGGACTAGTTATAAAGATAATTATAGATCTTGAGGCATATACAAAATGTAAACTAATGTTTGTTTTTTAATGCTGTGCGTTTCATGAAATAGTAAAATAATAAAGCCGGATAGAAACGAATAAAAAAACAGAACAAAACAAACGTGGAATTTACTTCTCCACAATAATATTAAACAACAGAAAGTCAAAATCTTCTGTCACAGATCTGTTCATTCAATTTATATAAATTATAGATTTTGTTCGGACTAAGCAAACGGCTGGAAATCCCCATCTATTTTCAATAAGGGGAGGGGGGGGGGTACAAACACTCCAAACTGTTCACTGTCGTCGATTGACAGAGAAAAACATTTTTAAAAAATGCACGGAATTGGTGATAACTCTTTTACTGTTCTCGGATCTCGTGATGGAGCGGTAACAAACACCAGTGAATGTTCTTTCTTTTTTTCTTTTTTTTTTTTTTTTGTAAGGTAGTATTCGCCACTCATAATAATTGTGTAATTTTTCATCAACAAACATCTCCCATGCTCATTCAATTGCTTCTCTAATTTTTCTGTATGTTTTTGTTTGCTTTATTTTGGCAGTTTATTTATTAAGGAACAGAATCATGTCAACAGTTGATTCGCTGGAGCCAAATGTAATGTAGTAGGCCTACATTAATTATTGGCCTTTCTGGGAGCAGTCCTGGTCAACGTGATCCGAATGGTAGAGGCATTTTCCTGTTGATGGGCAACATCTTCAAATACGGATAAATAATACAGTAATACATGTATTAATGTTTCAAGTCTAGTGTCGTCAGTTGTAGACAATGGGCAAAACCAGCTATCACTCTGACCCAGTCGCAGACCTGGCGTCCCTAGATCTAATTCATTGTTTTCGGCCTTTCTGGCCCCATGCACTATTTCACCCCTCCCCCTCTTCCCTGCACTATTTCACCATTAGCCCCCCGCCCCCCAACCCCATTCCTTTTCCGAGATTGTCTGTCTGCTAGAGCAAGCAGTTTGAGTTGAGTCTCTCACCTGTGGTCCCAACTCCCCTTTCTGACGACTTCTCCACTGTAGTGGGTCGATCGCCGGGTCTTGTGGATGTTCCTGCTCTCATCCACTTACAGCCAGTTCTAGCCTGAGTTTTTTTTCTTAAGCCTTTCAATCCTAAGAGATAGGATTATCTTGGCTTTTAGAAATTGTCATTGTTTTTGCTGAGAATTTTTGTGGGTAGAAATTTGGAATTTGGAAATTTTGCCTCACAGCGGCACTCAGGCCTACTCTTCCATCGATTTTCAACTGCCAAGGATTCTTTAACGTGCGTAACATACCCACGGGACCGCCGAAATATATTCGCCTTTATCGGAGAAGGCTAGACGCCGGGCTTCCCTACCCACAGGAAGCCAGGGGACCGTTGAGTCATTGAAAAAATGCGGGTTTCCGATCTTCGTGTCCTGTCATCCCCCGATG
>JBCAUA010040666.1:0-11968 GCA_038406235.1 Peronia verruculata | reverse complement strand
ATAGTGTATATATATATATAGTGTATATATATATATATATATAGTGTATATATATATATATAGTGTATATATATATATAGTGTATATATATATATATAGTGTATATATATATATATATATATATATATATATAAAATCATAATCAAATTATGACATGAACAGTCATCTTCTGTCTAACCATGAGATGAAACACAACAACATCAGCAGCAACAACAACAACGACAAGAAAAAAAAAAAAACAAGGTTTAAATACAAACAATTGAGCTTCTGTATTCACTTTTCTCATTCAGGCAAAGAAAAAGAACAAAAATTTAATTTGAAGGACCACAAGTTAGAAGAAATCAAATTACTGGATACCTAAGTAATCAAGCAAACATGAGATACTTTATGAAGAAACATAGCCAAGGACATTCCCATATTGATCATGAATATGCATCTGTTTTAACTAACTCTTCATAAGCAAAGTATAAAAAAATTATTACAAAAAAAGAAAAAATTATTATAAAAAAAAAAGAATTCAAAGAAAAACGTAATCTGAGCTAAATATACAAATAGAAAAAATAAATGTTACATAATTGTCTGAAGATTCTAAGTACATGCATAACTTATTCCTGAGTTCTAGCGGTGAAAATGCACAGGAAAAATAAAGAGGTGCAAATTGTCACCCATCTCATGAAGGGACGAAGTAATTATTACATACACCTTTGGATGAGATCAAAATAAATTTGAGTAGTCAAATCTACATGTAAGAACTTAAACAACTATATATTTGTTCATGAGAATGAGAAAGAGCTATCCATAAGCACCTTTGTGAGAGAACCATTCTTGCTTTGTGCCCAGAGTAGGCGGCCTGAGGTGAAAAAATATATAAATAAAAAAGCCATATATTACATACATTCCTTCAGGAGATGGGTGACAAAATATGAGGAAGCTTCACCAATACAGTGGTCTCCGCCTAAGAATCTGCCACCAAAGAGCCCGATCTGCCCAATAACCCAGTTTTGCTACGAAATGGAATTTTTTCTGATTAATTTGCCCCTCTAGGGACCCGCTTAAAAAAAAAAAAAAAACTGCCACAGAGCCTGGTGTCAGGCCAAGACATATGAGTACTTATAGTGTAATTTCACATCATTTTGTCCACATGAGAGAAACGCACAGTGCTAGATGTGCAGAAAAATGGAGACAGAGGTGAAGGGAACAGGTAGCCAAGTAGTGGAACTGATGGTTGTTGCATAATCAGGCCACATTGTGGACCAACCCCTAAGCATTGCTTTGTTTGACAACATTTGGGATAGAACTTGTGATTGGCTCTGTAGATAAGGATGAATAAGTTTGGCCTCCTGACTGATCAGTTGTTTTGCTCCTTCGATCAGTCTGTAAACATTTGAGTCACTCATGCGATTATCCATAGGTTAACATAGCAATATCATGTTCTCATTCAACAGCGATACCATTAGGTGAAAACTCAATGTTTGTACACTGATGAAATTTTACACTAAGAAAGGTCAGGAATTGTTAGATCTAATAATAACACGCATATAGAAAGAGGTAAAGCCGTTCTTATTCTCACAGTTAAATCTCTAACTAACAACGATCAAATAAACAATCTGAGGTCAGACAGGTTGCATAACTTTTTAATCCCCCTGATAACTTCCTGCCTAAGAGCCCACTTTTTTTGTCTCCCGGTGACCAGATTCCTCGGTGGAGACCACCCTATAATGAGGAAACTTCACTAGTACACAAAGCCCTCTACAATAATAATACTAGTAATATCGTCTGGCAAACTACTGCATACCATAAGAATGCCGCTCACTGCTTCTTAATGTTAGTGAATGAAACATCTGATTTACTAACACTCAGCAAATACATTTCAAATTCTGTCAAAAGAAAAAGTCAAAACTCAGAACCTTGATCAATCATAAGACTAATACAATTCTGATGATCAAAATCAGTGGCAATAATGAAATTTCATATTTCCTAAGAAACTTAAGGCCATACACACATCCATTTTTATCATAAAGTTATCAGCTTGTAGAAAAGTCTACCCACAGTGAAGAGTGGAAATAATTTCCAAGCAATGTGATTTTGTGACAAACAATGAGCCATTTTTTCAGCCAACTAGGTTACTTCCCTTTGCCAAGTACAAGCGGTGTAGGATAAGCATTGCAAAGAAGGAAAAAAATCACCTTTTCTCCTGTTATTTCAAACATGTGGTGCAAAAAATTATGAAAAAATGATCACAATAGGAAAAAAAACATACTCACCATATGGTGATTTTTTTCTGAATTTTCTGTAAATTATATTTCACATAACAAGCGAAAAAGTGATATTTTCCTTCTTTACAATGCTTGTGTTATACCTCTTGTACTGGGCAAAGGGAAGTAATTTCGCTCATGGTCATAATGGCTCATTACTGTCACAGAGTGCTGATACTGTAGGAGACTAATCCTCAGAAATGGATCAAACTCCCATAAACTAACAAAGATTTAGAAATCCATCCCTGGTGAAAACTGTAATGTTTTGTGCATGCCACTATTGTTTGAGGCTGCTTGGTTGTGCAAAAAAGTGACAGACTGAAATGTTGAGCAATCAAATGAAAATCCTAAGTTAAAGCGGAGACAGAACATCTGCAGGAAATATTAACTCTAGCAATTGTTTAATGGGAGCTATTAATTGTCACGGAGCATAACAAGAAGACACAAAAAATGTAACATAATAAAAATAATAAAAGGAGTGCACAATAATTTACTTCCATGTTTGGTTTGTCATATGCTAAACTATTCTGATATGATTTAATTGGCATGAAATACATATATAATCTTACAAAATGTACATTTTGTGTCATTTCAGAAATGTCTTGCTATCGGGGCAAATGAGTCAGATGTCATGCTGGGCGTTCTTAAGTTATGGCCCGTTTTATCTATACCAAGATGTTCGTTTTTTTCCAGATTACAGTGATAACAGATAATTGTCAAAAAAGAAGTTTCATTTTACCTTTTAACAAGTGCTTGGGGGCATACTGGAAGGGAGGCAGGGTGGGTCGCGATGCCTACTGTTATCGAGGAGAAAAAGAGGAAACCAACTGGCTGAAGGAAAAAAAGAGGATTTCCACCAATTGGCGGAAAATTATCATCACTGAGGAGAAGGTTTAAATTTTCGTTATGTGAAAAAAAAAAAAAAGAAAGAAAGAAAGAAAAAAAAGAAAGAAAGAAATATGGTACCTGAGTTTGAAAATAGAAACGGCCGTACCTCGAAATCCCCCAACAAGTCTTCAGGCTCATTTGCCCTGGGCACAAGATAAATTCTCACTTTCCCGTCTGTTGCAAACATATGCAGGAATTATGGAGACGGTCAATGATCTCGCCTCTTTGAGAAACCAAACACATGAAATCAGGCAATAAAAAAAAAAAAATTCAGGTTTTGATCTGTTCAGCTTCAAGAAGAAAACGAACTAATATATCACATTGTACCTCTCTTTGTCAGACACAAGAGATAGCAAACAAGCACAATGAAGAGCTGTGCTCTTTTTGTGCTCTTGTCCTTGGGCTATTTTATCACGAACAATTCTGAGTAATTCAAGGTGAAAGGAATAACTTTTCTTCTTACAGTATCAATTGTATTAGTTGATGAGGGTTTTTTTTATTTTTTTTTGCGATCAATCATTTAAAACATAAGAATAGTGCTTTTTTTGGCTTCTTTATTTTTGCTCAAAACGTCTTGTCACAGGCAAATGGGAAGTGATTGGGCTACTCAAGAACATTCCATTAGGAAAAAAGTGTTGCGCTCATCCTTCTTGCGTACAGAAAGAATGCAATCAAACCAGTGCTGATAATTGTTGCTACCATTCAGGGGCCAAAGCACACTATTGCACACTAAGCAGCTGATGAGATTGCAAGGTAATAATATATGTGACTGCTCTGTGGGGAGTCTGAGTACTTTGGGAGCTAAGGGCTAGCAAAATAAAGGACAATAAACTTGTTTGGAATCTTACATGCCAAGAGAGCTGACCATGTCGTAGCTGAAACAGCACTGCAAACAAAGGCACAAACGACTGGTCTTTTCATTTGAGAGGCACCCAAAGTTTCTCAGTCTGTCCCCCTCGTGGGGCCCAGTGTTTATAAGTAGGTTCTCTGCTCCCACCTGCAGGTGGTGTAAGCCCACCATCGGTGGGGTGTCTCCCATGGAGTATCATCCTCGACATTCCAGGGGAGACATTTCTTCTCTCTCTCCTTGCTCCTGTCTTCTGTCCCGCTCTCTTTCCTCTCTTCTTCTTGATGTGTAAACGTATCTTACCGTGTTTGCCACAATACAGCTGCAATCATGCTGATGTGTCGTTAAACCACAACACAAACAAACAAACAATTACTCAGTCTGTCCTCTTGTCCTGTTTGACATAGTTGTTATGATGATAAGTTGTACAATAATAACCCATGTTGTATAAATCTTCACAACACAATGTGCTGGACATTGTGAAGAAAGGATCAGGATGTCTCTATCATGTGGCAACCCACAGTGTTTATCGAATGGAGTCTTGAGCACCACGTGACCACAAGATTCTGAATGGATCTAGTATCCTTCAGTGTCACTGAGTGCGGAGGCCAACATCATATCTGGTGATGCTGACAGATGACAAGTGACTAGAAGCTGAACCGACATGGGGCCTGAGTGCTTTTAACGTGCAGGGACTTAAAAAAACAACAAAATATTCTGTTACGACAACGGCCAATAATTAAACTCTGTCTGTAAAACAAAAACCACAACCTACAGGCCAAAACTGTGGAGCATGAATGACATATTTTCAAAGCTGCTCACATGACCAAGGGATTACTACTCACACGCTAATTTGCGGACATGCCCTGCCTACATCAGGAAGTTTTTGACAAACGATCAGCTTTTGGACATGTCTGTGAGCCATAAGTCTCACGCCCAGGACAAAAGAGGCGGAAGTCGATCAGGGTGATTTCAAGTTACGCTCGTTTTTTTTACCTTTTTTTCTGACAGACATTTTATTTGTTTTCCACTAAATGAAAATTCAACCTTTTCTAATCTGAAAAGAAAAATTTGGTATCTGAATCAGAAAACAGATAAAAACAGCTGTAACTCGTGATCGCCTGGAATGACTTCCGACTCATTTGCTCTGGGAGCAATACATATAAGCCACCACTACAGGAGGTTGAAAAGCTTATAAAAACCATAACCATATAAGCAAATTCATGTGTCAGCAATATTCCCTCAGTTATGTGACCAACCTGGAAACATCTCATCAAAAGAACGACGCTTACATATGGTGGCTGAGAAAAACCCTATCAAACTTCCCAAATAGAAATTCTCATATCAACAGCTGCATGACATATAATTAATAGTGCTCATTATGTCATCTATTTCTACCTTATTAAATTATTTTTACTGTTATCTGAAACAAAAAACATACAGTTTTGCTGAACTTGCTGAGAAAAATAAGAAATGGAGAAATTTAGTCTTGAGGGTGACAATATAATAACATCTCTTTTGTTTTCAAACTACAGCGACACATTACTATTCATTAATTACCAAATAATACTGATCAATATATTCAAATAATTTATCAGTCTTTATCAGTCTAATCAGCGATCGCAAACTTCCGACTTTTTGGTCTTCGTCGACTTTCCTACTTTTTGCCAATCAACTGCCGACTTTTACTGAATCCACAAGGCAATTGCGGTTTCATAATAGTTAATAATTTGCTAAACAAATTTTGCACCATGACATTGAAACCGGAAGTACTGAAGAGTTGTCCTCATACCCCGGGCAATAGCCGGACTTGTTCAGTGGCTGTTTGAAGATCGAGATCGAAGGTCGTAGCACATATTTCCTCACACTTAACATGCAATCGAGTGGTCGCGTGCGAGTTGTTGATAAAAAATCAGCACATCAGAGTTCTGACAACAACACATAATTTGTCCATGATCTTAGAAAGACAAGAGCGAGAAGGGAGCTGTTCAAGATCTAGACTAGAGATTATAGTTAGAAGAAATTTTCCCGACTTTTTTATGAAAACAGTTTGACATCCCTGGTCTAAGATTAATGAGCTGCAACTTCAAAAATGCCCGCATACAGCCATGTCTACATAGTTTCTATTGAGACTGTCATAGGATTTCTCTAAGCCTCCATACAAATGGCACTTTGACAACACAGAGGTCGTTTACAAAATGACGCATGAACAGGTGAAATGAATCGGATGACAAGAGAGGATTGTCAAGAAAATGGGATTAAAGTGGTCGTGACGTTACTGGAGTTAACTCTGAACCTAAAAATCACAGCACAGAAGAGACATAGCTAAAGTAAACTACTTTCTTTTTTTTCCTTTGACATTAACTATTTTTGACATTATAAACGTAACATCCGTCCCATTTCACCAGCTCATGTGACAGATGTCACCGGCTACAAAACTCATAAATGAATACATACTGATGCAGACTGTGTGCTACTGTAGCGATACATTTATCATTCATGTTATAACAATACAGTGGCTACCATAAATATTAAGGTAATACATATGTATGATGTTACATTAAAACTGAAATTAGTTTATATGGTGATTTTTTTACAGAGATACAGAAATTGCAATTCAGAGTACACAGCTAAGTGAGTATCAACGTCTAGCCAAAAAGCTGAGTAAAAAACGCTCTAAAATGCTGGAAAAAAAAATCACAAAAAAAGAAGTACATCTCAACAACCCAGTACACAGCACATCTCAATAACCTAGTACAAAAGCACTTCTTAGCCAATCCTGACTCAGAAACAAAACTGTTAGATGACATAAAATGAGAATTGCAGACAGGAAAACGACCCATAATAAAATGTATCCCTTATTCTGATAACGCTATGTCACATCTGGTAAGTTGTATTGTTAAAACTAAGAAATATTATTGAATTGAATAATCTGATATAACAATGCAAAGTTCCGTAAATGTTAAAATAAGGTAGGAGTAGGAGAAATAATGCACGCAAAATCTTGTTTATGTCATAAGATAGGATAAAATGCCCATAACATCTGTATAGTTTTTCCATAGCCGCTAGCCATGCAAAATTATATAAATATTGTAAACCAGAATAATATCTGAAATGCATGATTTGATGTAACAATGCCCAAACTGGGTGTATGTTATAAGCTGGGACAATTACCCACAACGTTTGTATTCTAAACTGATGCAAAATTAATTAACTAATACGTGTACCAACTAACATATGTCTCTGTCCTACAATGAGAAGTAACACTGCTCAAAGTAAGCATATGGCATTAGCTGCAACAAATATTAATACCTCTGCATTTCACAATTTCACTTAGCAATGTCAGGTGCAGATATATCCTAGTGTCAGTCAGAATGAATTATTTCTGGTCTATTATCCATAGCATCTACAATTCAAAATTTGAAGTAACAATGCCTCAGGTAAGTATAAGCTGTAAGCTGGGACAAATCTTTCACAATAACTATCCTCTATATTCCACACTGTTAAAAAAGGTACCAGGTGTCTCTCTTGGGTGAGAACTCCAAATGTTAGACACAGAAGGCCTTGACTTATCACCACATGCACATTGTGGGATGCAGACCAAGTTAATTCCTTGTACACCATATCGTTAGTATTTTAAGGACATGCTCTGTACATGTAGAGCATCTATGACTAGAAACTACATGTATTAAACATTATCATGACAATGAAGGCTTGTCTTGTAAATGCAATGGGTGATATGGGCACCAAAGTGAATCCAATATACCCCTTTTTAAAAATTTTTTTTTTTAGACAACGGTTAACCTTATCATCTCGAGTCACACTTGGAAATAAATTCTCATCCAGGATCTATATCACTGGTAGGGGCAGGGTTAAACTGTTCATTACTCTAATGCAGACGTCAGCCTAGGTTGTGCATAATGGAAGATTGGTATAAAAAGAAACAAGAATTTATAAAGAAACGAAAATTTAAAGCCATTAAAGAAATAGAATGTCATTTTTTTCTTTGTTTCAAGACTGCTGTTCAAGATGATGCTTATATCATCATCCATCTCATGAAGAGGTTTATCATTATAGTACACATTCCTAGGAGAGATCAAAATAAGTCTCAGAGGTAACTGTTAAGCTCACACAGATGGGGGCTTATACGTACTATATCAATCCGTGGAACTAAGATAGAACAACTGAGAATGAGGATGTCAGTCTTGCTTTATGCATGCAATGGGTGGTCTCAGGTAGAAAATAACCTTTAAGTCTTTAGACACCATTCCATATGAGATGAGTGACAATATATCTGTGCGATTTTACACTGATGTCTACGCACATCGTTACACAAAATGTGAAGTCTATGTAAACTGCAGACTAGACGTACCTCTGAACTCATTTTTCATAGAGTTTACCAGATGCTGAAAGGACAATGAAAAAAATGTTGCGAAGCTGACCAAACAAATATAAAATAATTATTATAACAACAAAGTTATAATAATCATACTCCAAAGTATGAGCATTTGCACTTAGCAAGATGAGTAGATTTAAAGGTCATGATGGGACTATTCTAAGTAGTACATTATGATGTTACAAATGACTTGACTAGATACAATAACCAAATGATCTCTGTGGTATGTCTAACCATACTCTCTGAAAATGAAAGGGAAAAAATAATGGCTCTGAAATGGTTGAAAAAAAAAAAGTAATGCTTCCATAGAGTATTTCTTGAAGATTATTCTCTATCACAGTAGAAAGAATGATCTGGATGACATGTAAGCAATGTACTTAAGCAAATCTGGCTTACATGAGGAGCTCAGATTAATACTCTCATCTCCATCTCAATACTAATGTTGACAATGGATGGGTGAATGGCTTTCTTTAGTCACAAATGACTGTAGATAATGTAGTCTTGAGGCCCAGACAAGAATTTACTTTCAAGTGGAGGCCAATAAGTGAGAGTCCTGTCCTTCCACAGACACTGCAATTGAATATAATGTGAGAGACATTGCTTTAACCTTAATTCCTCTCTCTTATCTTCCCACTCAATGGTTCTCAATACTCACATGAAATGTCTGACAAAGTTGAAAGAAGAGGGTAAGGGCATGGGAGTAATGCCTATACAGGGGAGATGAGAAAAGAAGTAAACTTGGTGAGCAAAATACTAGATCTTGTCAACAACATGAAGGCACCAAAGCATAACAGCAAATGAAAACAATTTCCACAGTGAACAGAACACCACCACATAACCTCATCATATTGCTAACATTATGGTTTAGCTTAGAGACAGGCCACAACTGCGCTGACCCATCACATTGATCTTATGTGCAGTACAGCATCCTTGTCAGTCATGTCGTAAGTTAACCAAAAATAATAATAATAATAACATAAAGCATATGTAACATTCTTTAAGCCTAATTCATTCAAAATATTCCCCTCTCTTTCATATTTCTCTCCAACAACAAATAAAAATGAGATAAGCCATTATGTCAGCAATAAACATTCTATTAATTCCCTATTAAAAAAAAAAAGGGTAACTACATAAACAGAATCTGTGCAAATCATTGTAATAACAGTAATTAATCAATGCCTCCCTACCTTCTTCACTGAAACAAACAAACAAAAAATATACACTCACATATTTTCAATTTTAACAACAAAACAAATATTAGGAAAGTTGAGGAATATTACATTCAATTGTGATCAAGTTCCACTCTTCAGGAAATTAAGAAATGAGGTGACAAGTTTTGCTGAAGCCTATACAATACAAAACGCCAATGGTAAAAATGATGCGTGGAGATGGTGAGGGCAAAGTAAATTGTTCAGCGAATCAACAGAGAGAATGAGCAGCTATGGCCGCTTTTGTGTGATTAGAAAACAGATTGAAAAATAAAAGAATATTGCTGATACAATGAGCAAGGTATTTGACAGCAGAACACATTGAACAACAGTGCCAGTGAATATTCATTTTGTCTAACAAAGCAGACGGTACTAAATTTTCCATCCTGCTGTCACCAGAGTTAGAAAAATAATTATAATGCATGTTTAAAAAACATTGAACTTTATCATTTTACATAGTTTATCAGAAACTAAGGATTCAGTGACCAAAAAAAAAAAAAATGTGATGCTTTTAAGCTCAATGAGCTAACTTTTGCCCAAGAACAAAAAAACTCAAGTTCAACTGAAAATAATTTCCGTATATGCTGCTCCTGCTACCCTAATGATTACTAAGTCCATGGTTCTTTCCCAAGATTCTAATTGTGATGCAAAACTTCTGAAATTATTCTTTTTTTCATATTTAATTTGTTCAGCTGTATCAAAAATTTATGGTGCATAAGTTTACAGCCCGGTGACACTGTAATATTAAACATATAAAATTTTCAATACAACAACAAAAAAAAATGGTGTTGGGCTATTTGCTAGTTTCTGCATTCTTCCTAAGAATAACCTTTTGTATATTTTCCAATATGTGGGATAAACAAGTCCCAGATAATGATTTCAAATTGAAGAAAGAAGACAAAAAAACCTTAGAGAGATAGAGATTGTAGTAAATCCTGAAAGGAAATCTATCATAGATAAAATTGCTGTCACTGTCACAGATCCATGGTCATATCTCATACTGTCTGTACAAATAATCTCTACAATTTGAGATTCCATCAATTCTTGGCTTGGTCTTATACAAGAATCATCCTTACGTTTGGCAAGTCATGAGGAATCTAATTTCAGTGAGCATATTTCACAAGATTGTTTTACACACTAAGAAAGACTGTAACTCAGTTATTGTGAGCAATGTTGGCAGGAAATTGTGCGTAGCTGATCTCTGACTATATGCCAATGATGACTTTATCCCTAATCTTACAGTAACACTATGATCGATTCCTCTTCAACAAAAAAACAGAATCTGACCATGCATAATAGAAGAAATAAGATTCAAAACTCAAATCTTTTACATAAGTGCCTTTATCAGTCTGACAACTGATGCTTGATAGATTGTGTAGCCATTTAGCAAAATTTCTTGCATATAACATTGATGGACTAACACTTCCACATCTAATGCATGATATATAAAGATATGAAATGTTATACTGTTAATAATGAAAAGGGCATAAGATATAAAAAACTCTTTCAACGATTCTCAAATAGAGTGACAAAAAAGATTCCTTCACTCATCAGCACCTTGTGCTGTCTGCTTTGCTTCCACCAACGACGTGGGCAGTAACTGCCGAGGGAGGACACTTATACTGCTGGACACATAGTCCGCCGCCCACACCGGTAACAAGGGGTATAAGCACATCAGAGCTTCCGCGCCGGAGCCACAAGGGTAGCGTTCACGTGGTCGTTTTGACAGCAGGCCACTCCGAATACATCGAATGACTGGAGTGAGATCTTTAGGATGTCGCTGATTGGTGGCTTGTATATGAGCGTACACGGCTTCCATATAGTCTTTCCCATACTCCTGATACCATCATAATAACAAGAAAAGATAATATCATAAAACTCAAAAGGCAGCAAACAATCAAAAGAATTCTTATGGTAGCAAGCAGTCACATGACTCCTGAACCTATATGACATAGCAAAAACAGACTGAAAAATTTATTTTAAAAGTGAAAAGCCAAAGAAAAGTCAAATCAGGTCAATGGTGTGACCTTGCAAAATGGTGTGATTCTGCAAAATCTGTTTGCTTAATTATTTTCAAATATTACTTTCAGCATAACAGTCATGTCAAGTTCTTCCCTTGTCTTATGATGTAGAAAAAGAAATAATCCAATTCTCATGTTTGCAGGTGTTTTCATACCTTGCCTAACAAAAGCATATCCAAATTCACCAAGACGCAACATCTTCCACGTGGATGTTATGTTAAAATCTACATTTTTTTCTCAGAATTCTTATGGTTCTGCCATCAGGGTTCACACTCTTTAGATGCCTTAAAATTCAAGGACTTTTCAAGGACCTTACGACTCTTTATAAGGACCTCATGAAGCCGAATATCTTC
>JBCAUA010040645.1:0-11968 GCA_038406235.1 Peronia verruculata | reverse complement strand
CGCAGTGATTCAGTGAGGAATTTCCTCTTGGAGTCGGACCTCAGTTAACATTCCCATGTGTATCGATGTCTTTGTTTCACCCTCGGATGGTGCCTGGCTGGGACCTGTCAGTTTGTTACCTGTCTTGCACTCACTACGGGTTGTCATCTTCACAAAGCCACAGGGTTGTCACAATAGCCATTTTATTTATTTTTTTTAAATGAAGCTACTACCAACCAAGGAGTACACACGTCAACAGACAGAAGATCAACTGGCTGAATTAATGTGCAGAAATAGCAGTCAGCTGTGTTTACATGGGGAACTGGGTCAAACATGACTTTATTTTTTTTTTTTAGCAAAGATCTAGATTTAGATTAATTTAAATAAGTTATTATGTTTATATATACTCTATTCCTAACCCTAGCCCAAGCCTTAAACCTAACCCAAACCTAATAGTTTCTGCCGTATGACGTCATAACGGTACGCAATAGCCCGCCTGACCTACTGTCTGTAGACGCAGATCCAAGGAGTCACATTGGGGTTTTTTTTGTTTTTTTCTTATCGAAACTACTAAAACGAAGTCACAATATTTTTTTTTTTTTTTTGACGTGAACCCTGTTTTACGAGCTAGATTCCCTCCAAAGTTCTCATGTTCTGTGCTAGTTCTCCTGATAATAGCCTATGTAAGTTTTGGAGCATCTGGCTGTCAGTGAGTTGTTGCTCACACTAATGTTTCCCACCTGTCAGCCTACGTCTCAGCACATCTGGTTTACATGTTTGTTTCAGACAAATTACAAAACTTTTATCAGGCCAGATTACATATAGGAGTATTTGTTTCTTGATGGTTGTGTTTTGACTATGATTAGCGATGTCTTATGACATCAGGTCTCCTGTGCCACGGATGATTTACTTTTCATTGTAATATGCTACGTCTTTAGATCTCAAATCAGGGGGATTTTTGCAAAATGTTTTATCCGTGAAAATGTTGCATTTCATAGTGATAGAATAGAGGGCCTGCCACGCTGTCACAAGCTTCATTTTTTGATGAAAACATTAAAGATTTTATTTGCCCAGTGCATACAGATTGTACCATATTGATAATAATGTATTCATCCTATGGGAATCCATTTTAATATAATATGTAGTGAGATGGCAAAATGCTCAGAGAATTACAAGAATGATGATCTATCACGGAGAGTGTCAGTATCCTACAGTCATAAATTCATTTCCCATATCATCATTTCTTCAAATCTTACTCATAGAAAACTACATGTATTGATGTGAAAGTTAAATGAAATGGATTACTTAAGTTTACCTCATATTTGTTTTCTCACCAGACTTTGATCTAGTTTGGGACACAGTAAAATGTAAATGCTGCAAATACCTAGCACAGAATATGGAACTTATACCCAGAGTCAGCTGAATATGTTGAGAGGTTATAGAGCTTTGACAAGAATACATAGATCCAGTGTATGTGTGTTTTAATGCAGATTAACTTCCAGTTCCTTAGTCAAGGAATGCTCATTAATTTGTGAGGAAGGGAATCAGCTGTGAATTCTATATTGTCTACATGAGATGTAGAGAATGTCTCCCCGATCTCTGTCCCATGGAAACTGTTTGAGTTAGAGATACATGTATCAGTATTATTTATCACATTCAGAGCTAAAATATAGGTCATTAACTTCAGAGAGGACTAGATGTCACCATCATAACACAATTGACTGAGTCACTTTGAATGGTTCTGAGAACACTTGGCAGACCTATATTGCCAGGGTCGCTGGTGTGATTTTAGCAAAGAAAATACCATCCATCTTTTTGCTTATTTCCTGTTGAAGCTGAACTTTACGATCTGCATACCATTCGTATGTGGCCCTTATACATGGCATGGCACTGGACACTCAGAATCTCTCCAAAATGGTTTGGTGAGTTGTGTTATGACTGGGACGTAGTGAAGCTGTGAGTGTTGATTGTGCAAGCATTGGTGAGTTGGTGGGACATTTGTTTGGACACAGAGTGAACTTGATCCACGGACGTGGACTCTCATATAATAAAGGTGTAATGTCTGAGTGACCTACAATCAGTCACATGCTTGGTGCCAGGCTGTGCTGTGATTGGATTAAACCAGCCTCTGATCTAGAGATTGACCTAGTTATCTTTTCAGCCGCAGGTTTATCCTTGGTTATTCCCCCTTACATGTGCAATATTTCAGCAAAACATTAATGAGAATTATTCATATTATTTGCATTTCCTAATTTTATAAATTTATTTTTTGAACATCATAAACTTAGTTCTGGGGTCGGTGCTCCAACAGATATTGTTTTTTATTTACAGAGATTTTCTGTTTTTGAATCAGAGTCACACCAGCTGAGTGCTGAATGGAGTTTGTATAACAATGGCAAATTCATACTTTGTTTGTTGTAATGCAGATTTATTCTCTTTGTTCATTCAAGTTTCTTTAAATATGCCTAATTTAATGTCAGACAATGAACTCTTGTCCCTTGAGCTAGAGAATCAAGCTCACACATGCAGTCAGACTATTTTCTGTGAATCTTTGGAGTTCGAAACTCTAAATGTGACAAAAAAGGAGTCTCTTTTTCTTTTTTCTTCGTACACAGAAATCTGTTGTTAGAAAACATTTTTTTTTCTTTTTTTCATGTTCTTTTATCTACTATTGGGTTTCAGAGAAAACACTTTCAATGCAGGTATGAGCCCTTTAGTATATGTTACAGATTATGGAATGATTTGTACTGATTTCTTGTGTACTGAGATTCTTTTTTCCCAATCTTTGCCCAATTTTTTTAGCTTAGTTCATATTCTGTTTTATCTATCACAGGCAATCAGTCTATCATTTTAATTTGAAACTTCACATGACCTAGTCGCCCGTTGCATTTTTGCTTCTTAGAACATGTGTATGTAAACTAGATGTTGCCAAGGAGAATTGTATAGCAACTTTTGAGTTATGATGATCCATATTTAATCAAGAGTGTGCAGCCAGGAGTAATTTTTTTTTAAATTTTTGTATTTAGCAGGATATTAAATTATTGCATTGTGTTGATATTTTACCTAGTTTGCAATATCAGAGTCTTTTGTCACTGGAATCTGCTTTTTGTTTTACAAGCTATGATGAGGAATAGCCTTGGGAAAGTTAAGTTCTGTGAATTAGCCTTCATGTTGTCATTGGTATAGAAATTAGTAGAATCCCCCAAGCTTTTCCTAGTAACCATCCATATCTAAGAGAGTTAACTAAAAAAAATCAGACAGCTCCTTAGGGGAGATAAATGTATTATCTATTTTGCACAAGTAGTTTTTAAAAATTATGATTATAAAAGAGGCATATAGCAAGTTTGTTTGTTTCTTTCTTTTTTGAGATGAAATTATATCTAAATTAAAAAAAAAAAAAAAAGATAAAATTGTTCCTGATTTAATTTTTAAAAAAAGAAGAAGAAGACAATAAAATTACATCTAAATTTTAAAAATTACATCTAAATTGCTGTTGTTGTTGTTCTTCTTTTTTGTTAAAGATAAAATTATATTTTTTTGTTTGTTAAAAATAAAATTAGATCTAAATGGTCCCTTTTTTTTAAAAAAATAAAAGAATTATATCTCAATTTTTTTTTTTTAAAGATAAAATTCGATGTTAGTAGATTTATCTTTATCCCTGTGATTGTAGAAACAAAATACTGAAAATTGTTTCTCTTGGTTGTGAAGATGAAAATACTTAAATACAGTAGTCAGATAAAGATGGTGCTCATAATCAATTATTGTCATTCAGTTGTCAGAGAAGGGAATATATTTTGGTCTAACACATTCAGATTAACAAATATTTCTTCCATTTGGACGTTGGCATGACAAATTTTTTGTTTGATTTTATTTGCAAGCACCAAAAGTATTTGTCATTAAATTATAAGCACATCATCGATAAGTGAACAAGACTTTTTCTATTTCATAGTTTGAGCATGCTTAATGGCGGAAAGTAGATTTATCAGTATTTAAATGAAAACTTTGCTGTTCTGAATACAATTGATAGTCACTGTCTCGTTATATTGACATGCTTTTTGATATGTGAAGGCCAGCCAAGTCTAGGACATCACTGAAGTGATGTGAGAAATTTTAGAATGTTAGGAAAAGAATGTTTTAGTTTGATGAACAATAGTGATACATAAGCACTTCACAGTGAAGCGAAGTGAAGTGAAGATTTGCTCACCCATGCTGTTTCCACGTTGATAACTTCTGGAAGATTCCCTGGCCACTGCCTGCTGGGCGAGTGCAATCACTCCGAGTATTTCTGCATTTATGAAAAATGTTTATTTGGATGGGAATTGTTTCTTCTTGATATATGTTATGGATACCATGTTGTTGTACAGATTTTATATTGAACAGTAATGACTTACCCACCAAAGCAGATATGTGGCTTTATACTGTGAGGAAAAGGATAGCGTGTGTGTTTATTGTTTTTTCAAAGAATTGTGTGTACGTGAGCTTCGAGTCCAGGGGTGAGGTAGCATGAAGTCGGTCACATGACTTAGGATCATCGTTCACATATGGGTTTGTTTATGAACTGTTGGACATGTGTAATGCTCATCATTCACAGAGATCTAACCTGTCACGTGCAGAGCTTACCTGCTCACAAATTAACATCTGACCAAAAATCCTCAGTTCATGTGACCGATTTAGAAATAGCTCCCGAAGATTGCCCTATACCAGTGCCAGAGTGTGACAGTCATGTATGACCCAATGCAGCCAATCTCAAAGTACAAAGTTATAGCAGTCACATGTTGAATATCACTGTGTGAGCAGGAGGTTGCTAGCCAACAATATGGCAATATTTATGGACAATTCATACCTTTGTTTAACAGAAAATTTATGAACACCTTAAACTGTCACTTGTGCAGAGCAGAGACTTTCTGCATTCATTGTCTGAGCTCAGTTTTATTAAATGATATCTGTCTGTAAGACATTTCTCTCAAAGCATATTTACATTGGCAGTTTTCTCTCTTTTTTTTTTTCTTTTTCTTTTTTCTTTTCATTTTGGGAGTGTTTGAAGTTCAATTTTTGACCTGTGCTGAGAAATGAATCGCTAAGAAATAGTTCACGTTAGTTTTAAGATTCCAAATGGATCGAGAAAGTCAGAGAATTCTACCAGCAAAGTTCACAGCAAATTTCTTATGAGTTTCATCCTTTTTTGACAACAGGATGATAATCATCATGTAAATTTCACTTTGGAAACTTCAAGTTGCTAATTAATGTTGGCTAGCAAATAGAGCTGAGATTTCATACTTTGGACTGGTGGGTCTATAGATGGAGGAAAGCTACAGAAATGTTACCTGAGTCACTGGAGTTTGGCTCAGTGTTTGTGTTTGTATTGCTGTCTGAATGCTGTGGAAACAGTGAATGTTAGTCTGTTGTGTTAACCTTTGACCCCTGAACTCTGAAAAGTTTATACCTGGAGTCACAATCTGATTTTTCAATCACTCATATCAAGTTGTGTTTACTTTATCTGAACCTTGATTGCGATATTTATCTTAATAATTTTTGCCCCTTTTTTTTCTTGTCACAAATATTGTATGGTATTTAAGAAGAGTTTGTTTTACTATAAGTTTGTTTCATCTTGTCGACTATACGTCAGTAATGTGTCATGCCTCACCGAGCCTTCAGGACAAGCTTAGTCTTTACACCTGTCCTGTCATCGTTTGTACATTTTTAGAGAAGAGTACATTAACTGAGGTCACTTTTCTGTATGAGCAATGATTATTTTTGCTAATTAATATATTTTGTTAAAGGGAAAATGTCATATCTGCAAAAACGGATTTGTTAGTGTAATAAGTGCTAGTGTCTTTGTATTCCGGCTTTTCACACTGGAATCTGTCACAAGCGCAAGCCAGGTAAAAGAACAAGGTCAGAACATTTTCTTCAGCATCACGTCTTTCATTTCACAGCTTCTAAAAACATTTCAGAAATGCTTGTGTCAATCTGACAGTTTTGTAGATATGACAATCTGCCTTCGTATCCTTCAAGTGTTCACCTCTCTTTGCATAAAATTTAGGTTTTGACAGTCAGATAATTTATTGTGGAGTCACAGTTTATAAGCTGGAGATTTTAATATTGAGAATGAACAGAATATTCATGAATGTCCTAAGTTGTTTGTTTTGCAAAAACTTGCTGCATTTATTGTCTTAAGTCATTTTTTGTTCTGTGATGTTTGTATGCTGGACACTTTTTTATTTGCAAAAAAAAACTGTAGGTGCAATTTAATCTTGTTTATTTTTGCCCAGCAAACACGATGCAAGAATTGTATATAAAGTGGAGGAGATGATAAGACACAGCATCATCAGTCTTTTAACATGTCATTATTGGGATGCATAAGTCAACTAGTGGTTTATTTAACTATTATTGGGTTGCATAAGTAAAATATTGGTTTATTTAACTTCAGTCAGTTTTGCAGTATTGATAGGACTTGATGAGCAGGACAAGAGTTATTTTCTTTAACTTTATAACGGTCAGTGCAGTAGCAATCATCGACAATCAGTCAGTACCCATGCATCTGTTTGCTATATATACCTGGTATTGTCATGACAGTTGTAATGCTCGTCCACACTGGGCCATTTTCTGCCTTCATCTACCTCCAAGTGTGTTAACCTATTGAGGGCTAACATTTGACATCTGCCCCGGCTCCAGTGCATAGCTATGCTCCTTCACTTCCATCCATCCCTCTATACCTCCTGTACTTCCTTCCTTCCTATCTTCCATCATTCTCTTCTGTCCTATTCCACCCATTTTAATCTTTCCTGTACATAAAGATAAAGGTAAAGAAGTGTTCAGTTTTTCTGTGGGTGTTAATAAAAGCAAAGGAAAAACTATTCTCTTGGAGTGATTTTTGTCAGGGGAATGAAACTACATTTTAATGAAAACTTATTTAGTTTTAGCTGCAGATCATTGAAATAAATTTGTCATACATTTAGCAGTGACGCTTTTTTAGTCAGTCACAGAGTCCAGGAATTTTTTAAAGAAAAGAAAATTAACAAAATGAATTGACCTTTTTAAATTTAAAAAAAAAAAATGAAGAAGAAAAACTAATCTTATCGTTGTCATACAAAGGGTCCTCAGGTTTTCAGCCTGGAGGTCACAGAGCAAAATGTTGGCGCCTTACAAAACCCAACAAAAATGAAATATGAACACTCTCAGTGGAACAGCAGTCATTTTCTTTGTCCGTGAGATGCTTGATCTTTGTTTGTAGGCTTAAAGAAATCTTTTGTGAGAGTTTGATAGGAATTTGGCCTTAATGGCTTGATTGCATTTTACCCGAATGTCACAAATTTGGGAAATAATGGTAAACTCCTGATGAGCAAGAATTTGCCAGGTGCTGTAAAATGAACCATGGCTGTGATTTCCTTTTTATAGCAATTGTACATTTAACTCAGCTTTTGTCTTTAAACAGAGTAAGACCACAGATGTCCATACATGTTGAAGAGTTCAAACAAAAATGTAAACTTGCCAGTTGTTTTTTCACCCAGACGTACCAAAACTTTTATCACTTCTGACACAGGAAATTGTATCGCCTGTCGCAGCCGGACAGATGGCCCCAGAAAGTCAGTGCAAGTGATAAATGGCTGGATCTCCGAGTTAGGCCGTTGATGAAAATTATCTGTATATACATTTCAACAACTAAGAGATATGAAATCACAGCGATAGAGGACAATATGACATTGCTCGAAACAGCTTTTTCAATGATTTGGAGAAAAATATGGATTGGATGATAAATTTCCAATTGGGTCTAAACAATGGTGCTGATGAATGAAAAACTACCAGAACTTTTTTTGACATCTCCATCAAATATTGGTTGTCAAATCAAAATGAGATTAAATTTTGGTTCGCAAAACAATCTGCTGGATGCATGTGTTCATATTATTTTGCTGAATTGAGTGAATTTATAACTTTCACATTGGAGCTTTTTATTTGTGCTGTTTTTATTTGAGTTCCATCTTTGATTGGATTTCATTTACAATTTTTTTTTCTCCTTTGTTTGGTGATATTTTTGTGTTGTTTGTTTATTTGATTCATTGAGTGATTCTGTTGTTGTTTAGTTTAGACTGCTTGTCTGCAGAGCTGATACCAAAATGATTTGAGTTGTGCTAGTTAGACAGATACAATCATGTACAATGTAATGTTAGCTGTTAGTGTGCCAAGTATTACTAGTCGATCATGAATATAGTAGCCCATATAAAGAACTCCTTCCCTCCCCCTTTACAGTAGCGTATCAACACACTTCTTTTACTTCCTTAATCCCTTCACTGTTACATATAATACATGTATTTCTTGCTCCAGTGCTAAACAGATTTCACAAAATGGGCAGAATTACCAGTAGGCTAAACGTAACTTCATTTCTTCACTGCTCTGTTGATCTGCAATGTATGTCATAATATGACAGAAGTCAGATAATGCTATTGACGTACAGTGTACATCTCTGTAAAACTGTGTCTTACCGTGATGTACACTGTACGTCAATAATGCATTGGACCCCAGTCATATTTGGACATACGTTATACATGAAGAGAGTGGTGAAGGGGCTAAGGGTCATCCTTATCGACAATGCGTACCAATAGCCTATATATGAACACTTTCTTCAAGTTTTTAAGGTTAAATTGTATGTTTGATGAAATCTGTAATTCCATTCAGGAGTGAACAGTCCAAGGACAAGTCATCAGTTTTAACCATCGCGGGGGAAACAAAATATGTTTATATAGCCTTGGCATTGATAGAGTTAAATATCATGGTTTGTTTGATGGATATTATGAAATATTTGTGTTTGTGTTGCCTGGATGATATTGTATGCCAGGTGATTTTGTTAATGGGACAAACAACGTGGTCATCTTGACTGAAAATGTCAGTTCAAAGTTCTTGAAATTGAAAACGCAGGTGGTGAAGATGGCACATGTGTTTTTTTTCACCTGCAATCTATCAAATGCTTATGTTATACAAGAAATTGTGTGTTTTTGTTACTTCAGTAGTCTCTGTAGTCATGTCTCTTTTTTTAATCATTGACAATATTTTATTTTTTTTTACATTGTTTTGAAATTTTACAATATTCTGATGTATGCAGTTATGGAGTCTGGAGTTTTATTCTTATTCTCATTTTATTGTTAATTGTTTTTAGAAATGAAAGTCAAAACATACAGTTGTAAGTCATTATCATCTGAGATTAGTAAAGGTTGTAACTGCACTTTTCACAAAACATTTAGGTTAAACTTCTGTTGCAAATGTCTTCTATCAGCAACACTTTGAATACATGTGTCTGACTTGATTGTCATAAAGTGACATTTTGATCAACACCTGCAAACTTCACTGCATAAAATATGAAATAAGTGGGTTGTCTAATTTTCCCGCATAAGTTCTTGGTGGACATGGGAGTAAATGTGTGGATTTTACTGTGATGAATAAATTATTTGGCTACATGTAGGCTACAACTTTTGTGTGCGGAGACATTCATCATGAGCAGTTTATCCCTGTGACCCCAAGGTCAGTCAAATCTGATTGTGTTAATGAAACTGGCTTTGATGCCTGACATATTTTACCTGATCACATAATCTTATCTTATCCAGGCCCAGAACACTGAAATTTTGAGGTCGAAAAAACTCAAAACAAGAAAAAGCGCAGAAATAACTGTTTTAATCTCAAGTAACAAATCACGCACTAGACTAGTCATCCTCGAACATTGAACAGAAATTTTACATGAATGAACCGATGGAGAGGACAGAGGTGGAAAAACAGAAAAAAGATGACAAAAATATAAATAATCTATTGCTGTACTATTGAAGCTTTGTTCTCTTGCCCCCGATGTTCATGTGATGTAAGTATTACAGTGTATTTAACTTATTTTGATGATATGGAACAGTATCAGAATGTTGATATGGACTTGATTTTCATGCACCCCTTTATCATTTTTACAAACATCTGTTTGCTCCGCATGTGGAGTGGAAATACAGCGGGACCACCACAGGATCACATTGTCAGTTTGAGAGAAATAAGGAGTTCTCGACTACATCTTCTGCGTTTTGATATCGAGTCCCCCCAGGAGAATATTAGTTGTTCTAACTACGAGATTAAGTTATTGTAGTAAGGAGAACTTAATTTTGGACCAAGAATCGACGAAACTGGACTTTGGGCATATCTTTCTATATCTAAATCCTTACTATGAGACCAGACAGCGAGCAATTGGGCATCCCAGGTTTAGCCCTATCATGAACAGGTTGATTAACATAAAGGAACAGAAAAAAACAGATCACGAACTCAATGGCCGTCTGTATTTCCACTCCTCATGTTATAATGTTGATATATTTTTTTTTTTCGTCCATTCTTTCATGGATTCCAGGTTGCCATCATCACCATGTATTTAATTAATGTATTAATGAGTCATGTTGATTGCATTAATTTAATGAACTCACACTGTTAAGTCATCATCGCTCAGTGTTTTATTGAAGAAAAGGCAGTGATGATAATGTAGAGGAAGGAGAAATTACGTACGTGTATTTATAGCAGGAGCATTTTAATGTTGTCGAATACCCTGTACACATGTACTATAAATAGTTGCACAAATGTTACCCCAGATTTTTTGGGGATGGACAGCCAACACATCAGTTTTGTGTTTAATTTATATATTATATTATTAATATTACGTATGTAATGAATTCCTTGTTCCTTCACTACTGATGATTTCTACAATGAGACGTGTGCTGGCGTTGTCACGTTACAGTCTTTTCTTTCTTTTATGTTACATTTACATTTTGGAACCAAAAAAGAAATTGCTGACATGAGATATGATAAATCTTTGCCATTATGTTCATACTTTCTTAAATCCTGCATTGTTGTTGTTGTTGTTGTTCTTTTACTGAGTGTTTTTTCACTGCAGATTGTGTAGTCAAAGGCACGTGTCAGTGGTGTGTTTAATATATGTCGTCTCTTTTTGTTGTGTGTAGATTGTAATATTTTAGTGAAAGTTCAATAAGCAACCAGCCTGAAATTAATGAGATAAGAGTATAGTTGGCACTTGTCATAGGGAAAACTTGTGTAATGATATGAGATATTTCTGAGACAGGTCTAAGTTTAGCTGTCAAAAATTAATGGAAAAAAAAGTTAAACCTTTACAAAAATTGCCAAATTCATAAAAGGCCACCAAGTCTGTGAGCTCCGTGCATGCCAAGTTAACAGGAGTCATCTCATCTGAGTTTCGCTCACCTGAATTTCGTGGTCTCAGAATGACATTGCCCACACTACCAGTCAATGTTGTTGCAGTTAGATTAGAATAATTTACTTTTGGAGCCACGATTTATGGCCGGCCTTCAATGAATCCCGACCTAAAGTGACGGCAATAGCGTTCATCTCTCTGTATGATAGGACAGATTTGGTATTCTGTTACTGTACCGCACAGATATGAAAATGTACGGATAGTTCTATCTACCCTCGTGTCTGCAGTCGTGTGCACTCGTCTTGTCTTCATGGTACTGACTTCCTTTCTAGTCGACAGTTGATTGATTGACACTGACAGCTCGTGAATTTGATCATGTGTTGGTGCGATCTACACACATACCGTGTCAAGTGGGCTAGATGTGCAATATTTCACAATAACAAATGTCTACTATTATCCCCAGTACACCCATGCCGGTATGTGTACACAAATACCATGGTTTGTATACACAAGCCAATCAGAAAGATGTACACACAAACCTGTATTTCTGTAAGGAATTTATTTATAACGGGTCCTTTCTTCACTGTGAATATTGTCCAGTCACCCGAGCAATCCCTTCACACACCCCAGTTTTTGACTGACAGATTTAGGATATTTATTATTGTTTGTATGCTTACTTGAGCCAATTTACGAAATAGGCCTACAATGGTGGTAAGAAAACTCCTCAGGTGGGGCGAGACAGGTGACGGTCTTCAGAGGAAGAGTGGGTTCTTTCATCAGATGTTTCGGCCTTTAACTTCCTGACATCTT
>JBCAUA010040634.1:0-11968 GCA_038406235.1 Peronia verruculata | reverse complement strand
GGTTATGGTTTTTATAAGCTTTTCAACCTCCTGTAGTGGTGGTTATCTCAGCTGTCTACAACCGTGGTAAAAAAAAATAACATAGCACTATTGTGTTATGTGCTCATTGCATCATTGATTACGCCAGGTTGGTCTCTTCATTTATTATATACCTTTAATACTTGACAAAGGGAAGTAAATCAACTGGCTAAAAATGACTCCTTGTAATTACGGTACTTGTATAGAATCTGTTTCGACAAAAAGGAGCATAAATAGCAGTAAACGTCATTCCAGACAAAGACACATGAATTCTCAGTAGTGACAAGGAAATCTATACAGCTTTAAAAAAAAAAATAAATAAAAAAGAGCTGAAACATGTTTTTTTAGTCGTAATGAATTGTTAACACTGCCACTGATATCTAGAAACTATGAACGTTTAAGAGATGGATCCCTCTAGCCTCTCACTTGTTTATTGGCTATGCTTGTCATGTAGCTATATAGGGCGTGCCATCTTTTTGCCTTTAATCGATTGTGGGCGAAAGCCATTCTAGAACATGTCAATCATGCAAACACACACAATTTATACACCCACATAAGGCTGCATTGTTGTAGTTGTGCGCCCCCCCCCACCTCCCCCACCCTCCCGACAATGCAATGTTCTGTGCAACGCTTGACTGACGTGGATGGAGTTGCGCAGAGAAAAATGTGTCGTCCTCCAAAATGTCCATCAATCACCATTTGTCTTCTTCCCATATTTCTCTCTTTATATCCGGTGTCCATAGCGTGATTGGCAGTGAGCCTGATGGGAAATGGGCCCTGGGCGAAGGATATTATGAAGCTCTTCCTCCTGTTGTTTTCTTCATTTCATCCATGTGATTACAGTTTCTCTCCTCTTTTTCTTTACGTCGTTTTGTTTTTAAACTATGGCTGAAATAGTGAATGCTGAGACAGGCCCTAGTCTAAGAGGCTCCCCCACAGTATGATATCGTTAACGGCAAAATGAAATCGGCCATGCACCAATAATCTAAGTTATTTCAAAGGCAAATACAACAAAAACTAAGAGTATTCAGAACCCCTCTTCGATCGGGCAAGAGTCAAAAGGAAAAAATCGTGATTGATTTGTCCGTATTCAGAGCAAAAATTGTAGGCCTATAGGAGATTTCATAATCTTTCTGTTATAAACTTTGATGTCTTGGCACAGAACTGATTTCATCATGCGATCACCGATATTCTGATTTGCAGTCAATGTTATTTCATATAACTGTTTTCCTCTCATAGGCTACAGAACAATGAACTCTACTGAACCTGAGTTTGAGATAATCTAATCAGTTCATTTCATAAGTAAGTTCCCTTCCGCACATTGTTGCCAATATTTGATGGAAATTTGGAATAGTCAATGTTGATGCACAGAGTTTCGAAAAGTAAAGAAATACTGATTTCATATTAGAATTGGCCGAACATCAATAACTGGCCAAGGCAGTTCAATCTTATAATTTGTTGTGCCTTAAATATATAGTGCAAGCAAAGATTATAATTCATATCGGCGGCTGTTGGTGTTAGCGGTTAAGCCAGCCTTCTCTTTGAAGTCCCTTTTTCTCCTTTTTTTCAGATTTTGTTCCACCTGGTTTGTCTCTCGCTTTGCCTCAACAGGCAGACTACACCATTGCCTATACCGTTGCTTCTTGACATAATTGTGATGATCTCCCCGTCTAGAGAGAAGGTGTTCCATTCCTCCTCCCCCTCCCCCCCCCCCCCCCAACATATTTCATTCTATGATGGGTTAATTCGATGCTGTTGTCAAACGCCTTCCCTCAAAGTGATTTCAGTGCTGTTCGGGAAATCGATTACATGTATGACATCTTTAATCTTTCCATTTCCATATTATTAGATTGATACAAAATTGATTTAACTGACCCAGCATAATGCCGTGAGGACAAAATCTAGTAGAGGGCGAAACATTACAACAACATTGCGTGGCATGTATGTGTTGAAACGTCTAAATGAATTCTTGCCAAACTTTTGTTAAGGATAAGTTCTTCACATCATTATTTCTATAAGGGTATCCTAAAGTAGTCATGGTCTATATCTATCACTAAATACAAGGCCTGAGACGGTAATCAGTATCATCATCATTTTTTTTTTTTAATTCTTCTAAATTATTTTATGCCCAAATTTTGTAATTTCTCTTGTGAGAAAAACTGAGTTTTTTCCTTCATCGACACGTGTGCCAATAAATTATTACAGCTCGTACCTTCCGGGGGAAAAAAAAGAAGGCAGATATAGGAAAACATCACCAATCATGATAGAGGCATTAGATGTGCGGCCTCTGAAGGAATGCGGCACTGATGTTCCCTCTGATAACAATAGAATCTCAACCAAGCGAGCGTTGGAGGGGTTGGGGAGACAACGGAGAAACACGTAGTACTAAGCAGTGCTTCGTGAAATCAGCTTTTCATGACTGATAACACTATAAATACATGTACATAACTCTTAGCCCCTGTAAAGCAGTCTCTAGTGTCATTAATCTTAATAGACGCCAAACTAGCCAATGATTTGTCAAGAAAACCAGAATTGGGAATCCTTTTCTGACTGCATCATGTAATATGATCTTTAAGTGTAAACTGCCATCCCTTGAGTGTTAATTCTTGTGTCGTTCAAGGAACCCTCACAGCTCTGTATTTTGTGCATATCCCATTCTGTGTTGATAATATTATTTACGCCCTACCATGACCCAGCGTGAGAACGATTTAAGTTAGTCATGTTATTTATTATGGATGTATGTGACTGTCACCACTACTCCAAAGGCTTGCTTTGTAGCTCTTGTAATTATTATCGAACTTGATGAACCAGCCAACGTTTATCCGAGGGAAATACAAAGCAACATCAAGGAGTATATTTTAGACAGAATTTAATACTAAACAAATAACAACAACAACCAAAAAACAAACAAACACAAACAACAAGAAAACAATTTTCGAGACATGTATCTAATTAAAATTTATGGTAATGAAAAAGTGATGGCGTATCAAAGAGTGTTGCGTTACGTGAGCTTTTTTGTTTGATTGTTTGTTTGTTTATTTTTGGCTTGTTTTTTTTTTTTTGTTTGAGAGATATTTTGAGACAGGCAATTGTAAAGATTGCCTTCTCATAACTTTGATATGTATTGTCACTGCTAAGAGTTGGTAACCACCAAAATGTGATAATTAAACAGTTAATTAGACCCATCCTTGACGCGTTTATAATTAAGCGGAAGATTTTTCTTGTCTATCGACTAGAAAGCTCTGATAGCATGATGAAAACCCGCACAATTATAAGGATCTAAGCCCATACATCCTGAAATGGCATTGTTACTGTACGCTAAACATTATTTATATAGTTGGTGGCAGTCTCGGCCAAGGCCTTAACCTACCTGGGATCTATTTCTGTCCACAAAGAACATTCTGCTGCGACAGAGATGTGCGTCATTGGACCCAGACTTCTTTCCCTTTTGTCCTTAACTGAAAAGAGAATCAGGCAAAGGAGCAATGGGTCTTGTACCGGCAGATAGTACTAGAAGGTCAAAAATTGTAGCATTGGACATGTAGTTTCGATAACAACTGGCTGTTTCCTTCTGAGAAGTACAGGTACCGTCAAAATAGTCAACCGGATCTACGGTCACACGCTTTGTTTACACTATTAACCTTTTCACTGCCGTTATCCCCCGCACTTTTATCGTACTCTCTCCTGATTTGAAATCGTCACATATAGATCAACCATACCGAAGATCAGGCACCGAATTAATTTGTCAATGAATTTTTGTTTCCATTTGTACAAGTTACGGCAACCTGCTCTCAGTATGAGAAATTACTTCCTAAATGCTCAATTAAGACACTAATGGCTTTAAACGGTTAACTTAATATGC
The DNA here is from genome assembly GCA_038406235.1 of Peronia verruculata. Lineage (NCBI taxonomy): Eukaryota > Metazoa > Mollusca > Gastropoda > Systellommatophora > Onchidiidae > Peronia > Peronia verruculata. Next base: position 8,088 of record JBCAUA010040634.1, on the reverse strand, counting down.
CTCTTAGATATCGATATGGATTGAACACGCCTCTTTCTTTGTGATTGCTTGTTCGACCAAGAAATTGGAGAAAAAATAACAAATAAATAACAGTAACAGTTTAGTTATCCGAAATTCCTGTTCCTAAAATTAAGTACTGTGAAATTTTGCTTGACGCATTTCATTCCCTGGAGCAAAACCATAACAATAGAGGACCATTTTAAGTGCCTAGTATCTCTGATTTGTAACAAAGCAAAGTTTTGAAAACACATTATCTCGATGGTAGCAAGAGAATGCGATTACCATAAGCTGACAAACCACTCTGAATGTTAACACACAAGAAACAACAGAAATTTCCTCTAATTCGGTTTTTATTCGTCCATTCAAAAAATGTTGGGAACCAGTTTACTTCTGAATAAATATAAATAATTATGCACATCAACAATTTTTGTTTACCTGTGCTATGCGTTATTGACACTCATCCTGCGACAGGACGTGTTTCGCACATTCACAAAATAATTCCAAGTTTTCCGAATTACATCCTCGGAAATAACTCTGACATGGCAGATTTCTGAATAATTTAATATCTAAGAATAGCTTGAGGCATTCCTGATTTTTCTGTTAGAGGCAAATACAGACAAAAAATAATTCGAGCATATTTTTTCATAACCTACTGGGCCTGCAACGCATTACGAAGGTGGGTTTGTGGCAAAGAAAATTTCCACAAACCTACAATTTTATATTATGTACACTCATTTCAAGTATTGAGGACCATTTAAAAAAAAAAAAAATCAGAGGCTGAGATAACCCCCGTGGAAGGGGGTTGAAAAGCCTGAACCAAAATAAGCTAAATAAAATCACTATGGACCACCAGTTAAAAACCCTTTCTCTAATTTGAACATGCCAAATTTAATGGAATGATTAAACTTGTTATTCTGCAATTATTATTATTATTTTTTTTTTTCATAATTAAAAATCACTTTTGTTGCAACCATTCCTCCTCCCCCCCTCCCCCCCGGCCTCTCTCCTTAATGACCTCATATTAACTATCATCAGTGCCATGCCAGACTTTTATTGTCATTACACTGTCACACGCGCAGTAATAAGTAACAACAACAACAACAATATCTATAGCTATATCTATAGCTGGAGCGTAGACGTGACTCACATTTTAATCTTGGCCAATGATCATGGTAATCTGTATTTTCTAGCAACTAAATCAATTAATGTAATAAATCCCACGCTTGTTTTGCTTTCTTGACCTCATCTCAATTCAGGATCAAAGTTAAGGTCCCCCCCCCCTCTCTCTCTCTCTCTCTTTCTCTCAATCTCTTCTCTCTCTCTCTCTCTCTCTTTTTTTCTTTTTACGGTTTCGAGATGTAGTTGCCTAGATTACAATATAGGGCTATTATTCTGTTGCCGAGTCTGTTAACTTCATTAGCGTTGATCATGTGAATTAGAAGATTGGCACAATACTCATTGTGCGTGATGTTTGGGATGTGTTCCTTTTTTTTTTTTTAATTACTTTGTGATTTTGAGGCAGGTTGTTATCTATCGTGTCTTTTTAATGTTTCTGTTTGTTTGTTTGTTGTTGTTTTTCATTTTGGTTTTGACGAGAAGACAATGGAGACTCGGGAGACTCCACCGTTTTAAGTACACGCGACTTTGCCACAAAACACGTATTTGACTGTTCCAGTTCTTACGTAATTATTTTTCTTAATGAAGCTATCTAAACAAAAAAAAAAAAACCAAACAAACAAGCAAACAAAACAGAGAAAGTCTTTGTTGCCATGGCCGTTTGAAGATTAACCACCACAATCTCTTATGTTTTCTTGTTGTTACTATGGCAACCTTCCGTGTCACCATGGAAAAATTGCTTGATTACCATAAAAGCCTTATGATACTCTGCGTCAATGTTGCGCCGTTGTTCTCTTCGCAAAGGCTATTTTTAGGACCAGGAGAATATGTCCACCAGTAGCCAAGTCCTCTTGCCGGCGAGTTTGATGTATGGGGACATTTCTACAAGCCTTGTCCTAGGCATAGATATAAGAAAAACGGTGAGTTGAGAGGAAAGAGAAAAGGGGAAAAGGGGAGGGGGGGCATAAGGTAGACGCCGATTGTTGTCCGGCTAGGGAAGGAGTGGGGAAGGGGGAGGGGGGGGGGGCGTGGACTGGACAAAGCCATGAATGTTGGAGATTTATATACTTTTGAGTGAGACAAAGGGAAGAGGCATGAAGGAGGAGGGAGGGGGAGGGGGGTCAAAGGTTAACAAGAAAGACAGGTAGGAGAAGAATAATGAAGCAGCTGAAATGGCAAGCCAAGGGGAGTCACTCACATAAGGTAAAAGTACGTGAAGAGTGACGCCGACGGAGCTCTCCATGGAAAGGAAATTAGCAAGTGCATGTGTTTGTTTTGCAGTTTATTGGATATTTCGCCTTGTCTTCAAGAGGATTTAACAAAAGCATTTTCCCCCATCCCATCTCGCTGTGGTAAAGATGGTTTAGGAGAAAGATCAGATCAGGTCGTCGAGACTGTAATCTGTATGTGTGTTATTGACATTTTCTGTACATTCTTAAGTGAAACGTTATTAGTTTGACGAATTCCATTTTTTTCTCGTGTATTTTACTCACTCACTCACACACACACACACACACACACACACACACACACACACACACACACACACACACACACACACACACACACACACACTTGTTCAGATGGTTTCACATGACAATTACAGTCCATGGCGTGGTCGCACTCATGTGGAAAAGTATCTTTTCTTGGGGGGGGGGGGGGATTATATTGAACGCTTGCAAATAGCTAAGTAAAACTTGATATCTATCGATAAAGAAGAGCAGTGCAAGAATAAGCACGTCCAAGTTGAAATTGCTGGAAAAAAGTAAAAAGTTATTTAAAAAGATATGAGTAATCTATTCAAATAAAAGACATTCTGTTCCATCTTTCTGCATCTGTCAGACTTAGTATAATTATTTTGTCTGACACAAGCATAAGAACAACAACAACAACAATAGCACTAAAACTCAACCAACCACAAAAACAAACAAACAAAAAACTGGGAATAGTTTAATGTCACAGAGTAGAGATAGTGTTTCAATTTCTATCCATCGAAATGTCTCTTTTTGTTAATATTTTTTGAGACAAGAATATGTTATCAAACATTACACAACGTAATCTCAACCTCAGGCGCCTATAAACAGATACTTGTAATTTGGAGTTGCTATAGAGCTACTGCTATGATTTCATCATATTATGCTTATTCAAACTCATGACTTACAAGAACGAGAGGGACTTCGAAGCTTATTTTACGTTTTGCCTCATATTACAATATGATATTGCAAATAACGTTGTTCAAGAATAGTATAACAGCTAACAGATTGTCTTCAGACAATGTTTTCTTTTTTCTTTTTTTTTTTTAACTGGTGTCTTTGAACGTGACTACAAAGTCTCGACACAATAGTTGACGTCTTGTACTTCAAAGCCGAGTCTATTTGTTGAATGGTCCAAATCTATTTAGCAGCATAACGTTTGTGTTTCAGCGCTCTTGCTTTTAAAGCTATTACCATGCCTTGTAATAACATCACAGAAGTTTCCCTCATCTCATTTTTGAAGCATTTAGTACGTCTTGTAAAAATATCACATAATTTTATCCCCACGTCTGTGTGCTGCTTGACGCCTAACAGTGTGGTAAGCAGTCAGACACGAATGCGTCCATTATACAGAAGTACTGCAGAAGTGCATTGGAAATTCTGCCTAGGATGTCCGAGCATTCCTTCTGCCCGTCCCTCCACGACTTGTCTCCTCTGTCACAAAGAAATGTCTCAGATGTGATGTCCTGTCACTTTGTTTACGTCGTAGCCATACCATCACAGGCTGTAGGGGCAGAGGAGAAGGGGGTTGGGAAAGGGGGGGGGGTGAGGATCCAAGGACCAGAGGGATAGGGTGGGAGGGACGCCTAAGGATGGATGAGAAGTTACTGCGGTGCCATGATAAATGACCCCTGGTCCACTTTTACATGCAGCGTCATGGCACGAAGTGTCCTAACCACACCTCCCGCTGCAGTTGTTAGTTTTGTCTTGTTCTCGTCTTCACGTTTAAAGTCGTTCTTATTTTGTATGGTCCTACCGCGAAAACCCAAACACTAAGCTGATTATTATCATTGGCGATAAGGTTTGGCCAAACAGCTCTTGTAAGGATATCATTTCTGGACCCAAAAAGAATAAATTAGCACTACAAACTGAATTTATCTTCGAAGCATATTAATAAAAAGAAACTAAGAGAGCGCGTGGATGGGGTGGAGGTGGGAGAGGGGGGGGGGGGATTTTTAATTTCTAAGACAATCTGACTTATTTTTCTAAATTTTAGGCAAATGTTACACGAAAGCACATAAAACCTGAAAATATGGAAGTAATTTGCAGAAACATGAAGAATGGTTGATATTTAAAATATATACATGTATAAGATATTTTTCATAAGCATTTAGAAAATATTAGAGTAGTATAATAAAGATGCAGTAACGGGACAGCCATAGGCCAACCTTCACAGAATATAGTTATGGACAGGGCATAATATCACCGGACTGTATACTGAAATATCAAATTATTCGCATAGAGCAGTGTCAATAATGTCGTTAACGATGTCGCAGTTCTGTCTGAATCATATGCCTAGTCCTTTGTCGTGATCATTTACAAACAGTAAGTACTTCAGCATCGCAAAGCTAGAGCAACAGTTGGACATTACAATGGTTCATTAAATTTCTTCATTAACATTCCCATCAAGAAGTAAAGCTAATGCTGTAAAATATCCTTTCGTGAAATGTTGACATGATGTGTCACTTGTAAGTATAAGAACCACGAGTTGTTAATTTATGTACCTCACAGTCACATACATTAACAGTAGTCTTTACTATGTGACGGTGTATACATTTTGACTTTCTTATCCACAAATCCAACAACTATGAGCAGTGAACCATTTGAATAAAGTTGCTTATATCTATGAACAAGATCAAGACTAAGTATTTAAATAATTACATTCAATACAATCATGTTACGATTCTCTCAGCACGCCAGGCTCTCCATCTGCATCTGCAGAACCAATAATGACCGTGCATTTCATAATATGTATGGATTTTTTATTTTATTTTGTGATTATTGTTTCAAAATATTCACTTGATTTTTCTTTTCTATTTTAGTCAAGTGAGAAAACGAAACATCAACAGATTTTGAACATACGTGAAAAAAAAATGTTTACGTACTTTCGCACACAACAAAGGAACACAAATCAGGTAAATTGGCCTTCCCCACCACTAACATTTCAAGACATTGCGGCAGTTTAGAATGGGGAAAACCGGTAACATCATATGACTTGCAGTAGGAAACTGGCCTAATTGGACGTTGCCATCCACCTGACAGGAATATCCGTGAGCGATACAATAATGTGGCTATAACCAAACCCGGCTGGTCTAACCTTGTTAAAAGTAATACGATACGCAAGCAATCTGACATTTTGTTGTGGTTGTTGTTGTTGTTATTATCGTCACAATAGTTTGCCGTACAACATGATGAGGGTTTGCCTTGTGAAATTTGATCTTTCAGCAACATGATATATCCTACAATCGAATTACCAGTTCACTGCAATCTGTTCAAAAGTGGTGTAAAACGAGGCACAGCAAAACATGGAGCTGTCGTTGAAGCCTCAAGCACATTAGTAAGCCGTGGGTTTCAAATTGAATAAAGGAAAGGAATGAACATCACAAAGAAGTTATAACACAAAATATAGCTCTACATGCACGTGTTGTACAATTTTAGCAATTGTTACAGGCATGATTTTTTTTTTCTCGGTCGTGAAATCATTTTGTCATAGAAATCATTTTATCAGTGGTCTACTCATTTGCTTTACTGGTTTGCCAATAATAGCATGAGAAGAAACAAAAGATTAACAGTCTAAATATATCCCAGACTTGTATACCACACGATGCATAATTATGGATAGGCCTAGCTGTAAGACACACACCTCATTTTTGGTAAAGTCTGTGAATTCAGATAGCCATACTCCGTCAAATGTGATAGACACACTATACAAATGTAACTAAAACCGTGAAACTCTGGATTAAAAAGTGTTGTTGAATCATTGCTGATTTCATACAGGAAATAGTGTGACATTTCAGAAGGAAAATTAATCTGACAGCCTGTGAATCCCTGCAAAGTTTGAAGCAAGTGAGAACTTACATCCACATGGTGTGGCTGCCAGATCTACGTGTACGAACAGTGAACACGAAGAGAACTAATATCCATGAGGCGAAGAAAATATAAGATAAAGAGTTATACTGCAAAGGCGTACAATATCATGGTAACTGTCTTGCAATTCATACTGTGGACTAGAAATGTCCTGTTCTTATGGTTGCCGACGTTTCTGATGTGTGTGGATTATGTGTTTAGTGAGGACGTGGTCAGAAAGGAACTCAGAATTGCCTGGTTCGCGCCCAGTCAAACACTCATGGGTGTCAGTGCAGCCACCTCTGTCAACACTTTCAAATACGCGCTGCGAGCTATAGAAACCAGCTATCTGAAAGGCCATTACATTAGGTATGTATGCACGACAATCTACTGACAGTATCGACATTTTGCACGTTTAGCTAGTGACAGTCTGCCACTTTCAGGTAATATGCATGTTCATGACCTACGATGCCAGAATATTGTACTTTTCTGTGATACACCTTGAGGATGAAAACCACGTCAAATTTTGCTGTGCTCCCTGATGTCATGGTTTGTTTTAGTATTCCTTTTCTGATTATTATAGAGATTAAACATACAGTGGCTTGTAAAGATCAGATGTGGTGGCTTCAGGAGAAATTTTGAGAAATCGGAAGTTAAGTTTGTTCGAGCACCTTTAATGATCTTTTGGGGTAGGAGAATAATCCAGGTGATTAAGAAAGGTGAAATTTTCAGATTTTGCTCAAAACGTGTGTTAAATGGTCATTATTAATCTTTTAAAAATGGTATATTACTGTGATGTGTAAGGTATATTTATCAGCAGGTTTCTTTTTTTTTTTTTTTGCGAATTTTAAAAATTTAAAACTCAGATTATAAACAGCATTGGCATATGCTAAACATCACGCAAACAGTTAACTGTGACTTTAATAATGTACATGCACATGATATCTATTGGTGCAAAGGCATTTAATACTCAGAACCTAGAGATTTCTTATTATGTCCCTATTTTATTATAATTCCAAACAACCAACACTGTCCATAAACTGTCAGTACATTCAGTTGGTTTTACTGACTGAACACTAACAAAAGTGCGACAATCTGATTTACTGAACAGTAGTTTTTTTTATGTCTTTGTTCTTCCCTTGATAATTTTATTTCCAATTTTCAGCCAATTAATCATGACTTCCAATGCCATTAATCATTAAAATGCACAATTAAGCATGCTGACAAAGTTGGACTAGATATGCTTTCAGTTAGGGAAAATCATAACACTATATTGTGTTTTGTAGTGGAAAACACAAATTATTCTCCATATTATACAGTGGGACCGGTGAAAAAAAGAAAAAAATAATGGCCCTTTGAGGTTAATTTTCGATGATACAATATGGAGGGCTAATATTGTGAGTGTGCGGCTTGCATTGTACTCGAATAATATTATTAAAACATAATTATGAATAGGCGCATCTCTTTCAATATCTCTGAGAATAATGTGGAGTCTAATGGTAGAATGAGCCATTTCCAGATGAGGAACGGTTTCCTCATCTATGGCCGTTTTCTGGTCTTTCTGTCTCAAGCAAGATTATCAGAATTGTTCTTCCTCCTGTTTTAGAAGGTCAGCACCCACTTTTTTTTTTTCACGTTATTCAGCCAGATAATCCATGGACGCATTGCCCTTTAACCATAGAATACTTATGGCCTACGTTCGCATATATAGAGCTAGACACGGCCACGACCTGTTTTGAGATAAGTCATCGATCGATTGTACGTGATAGAAAAGCGTTAGGATGACAATTTCCACTTGCTGCTACTTCAAGTTTTTATGGATTTTTTTTTTTTTTTGGGGGGGGGGGGGGGGGGGTCCTTTTTCCAAAAAGGA
>JBCAUA010040613.1:0-11968 GCA_038406235.1 Peronia verruculata | reverse complement strand
GAGAGAGAGAGAGAGAGAGAGAGAGAGGTGCACAGAAAAAAATGAGAGAGAAGGTGGTGGGGTGGGTTGGATGGGGTGAATGTTAGTATGGAGGCATATATGAACGAGAGGTGAAACACGGTGTGAGAGAGAGAGAGAGAGAGAGAGAGAGGGGGGGGGGGTGCACAGAAAAAATTGAGAGAGAAGAAGGTGGGGTGGGTTGGATGAGGTGAACGTTAGTATGGAGGCATATATGAACGAGAGGTGAAACACGTGAGAGAGAGAGAGAGAGAGAGAGAGAGAGAGAGAGAAGAAGAAGAAGAAGTGAAATAAAAAGTGAGAGACAGAGAGATGGTGAGAGATGCCAAACAACCTTTCACTGGCTGGTAGAATGGCCGAAGCCATGGACCCCTAATCTATCTTTGGCAACACCTATCGGGGTAAATATAGCATGGGAGAGATAGGACGAGGGGAAACCACTGGGGACAAAGGCAGGGGGGGGGGGGGGAAGACAAAGAATGACACGGAATGGCTGATATAAAAACTGTGTCGCAGGGGGTTTCTATCTGTCCGTTTTATTTTATTATTGATTTACTATCAATACTCATTTCGAAGACAATTTCAACCTCATGCTCATAGTCTAAAATCATCTTCTCACTCGGAGCAAAACTACAAAAAGACTGATATGTCTCTTTTATTTATTTATTTATTTTCAGCTATGCCCCATTCTTCATCTTCAACACTCATGTTTCAACAACTTGTACTCGTTCTTTAGATATCTTCATTCTACACTGGCAGTTTTTATCTTGTATGTTCCATTAACACTTTCCATGCCAAGAAGTTATGACACATCTAACGACTGTTCGCGGTGTCTGTAAATTAATTTCAGGTAGAAAAACAGAGTTAGGGAAGATTCTAATAGTTTACCTTCAAAGATACAAATATGGCGGTCCCTGAAACAGACATTGTCATCACTTGGAGCACTTTTACGAATTTCAGAAACGTTTAGCATTGCCCTTGGCATGCAAAGTGTTAAGATATATACATTTCTATGAATGAGCCTGTGTGTTGAGCAGCTGTTCTATTACTCTCAGCCCAACCATTCACGCATCAACACATTTACTCATTCCGCACTCGAGCCAATTCAAGAGACCACTGACCTCGGTGGTCTGTCAGCCCTCTTGTTATCAGCCTATCTGTGGGGTCTTCTCCGTTATTCAGAGTGGCCTAACAAAGCCGTCCAATTGACCACGTTCTATGAGCGTACAGAACACCACGCACCTAGAGCTAGTTTGCCAACGAATGAGGAGGTGTCTGATTTCCATAATCCATAACTCCCTATTGTTACTCACGCACGGGAAGCGAATTCGGGTCCTCATTTTGTCCAGGCATCGTCCCTACACAGCTGTAGATTCTTCAATACCTCTGTCCTCTCTTGCAATAGCACAGCCATCTCCATTTCCCATTCCGACTATATTCTCGTTCTCATTTTCTACCTTTCGCCCCTATTTGCAGCCTGCATGAGAAATGATGCATAAATTTTTGTCTTCCTAGTCTAACCTACCCTGCATTGTACCTCCCTCCTGATTCGAAGAGATGCCGACCGACGACAGGCTCGGCTGATGTAATAGCTAGTCCTTTCTCCTGTATAGACTCTAGATTCTATCTAGAAAACCTCTATCCTCTCTTCATCATAGCCATTCTCATCCTTTACTTTGGCCTGATTCTCTCTCTGTCGTTCACCCTGGTTTGTGGTTTGCATAAGCAGCTTTTGTCCTCTCTATCTAACCTGCCGCCCTGCGGGACCGGCCTGTTACCTTCTCTGACAGGAGCGACAGTTCCTGTCGACATCACGCCCTTCTATTATGGACATCAATCTATTCTCCACTATAGTATAGTCTCCTCAGTACGAGATATGCTCGGACTAAACACTTTCTTCTAGATTTATTGGCTTTAAGTCTAGCAAAAATTTGTGCAAAAGTGTTGTATAAGATCAGTCAATGATCAAATGAGAAGAAACGATTTAGTGATAACCAAGAGCCACTTTTTACGTTCAAGAAATTAATCAAAGGGATACCTGCTGAGGAGATTCCTTGTCTCTTGGTTTAGGAGGATGCAGTCGTGCATCAAGGCTGATGGAGAATACTTTGAGAAGCTGCAAACGTTTCAGCTCTCTAGGACTACTAGAACATGGCTAGTCCGAGCATATAAAATGTATAGATCTAGCTCGTACCTGCACCCTCCTCTCCACTACTCTAGCCAGATATCTCGTGATGACCCTTTCTGTTCCTGCCCTTTGCTCTGTTTGCCATTTACACGAGCATCTATTTTGCCCTCCCTATCATCTAACCCACCACTCTGCGTGAGCTGTTACCTTCTCTGACAGGGACGACAGTTCCGATCGACATCAGGCTCTTCTATTATAGACATCAGTTGATTGTTCGGCATTTTTCTTATTGTGTCAAATTGTATGCAATTCCGGATCACCCTGGTCAACCAGGAATGCTTGTGTAATGAAAAGTATGCCGCTGGGCACAGCATTTACTGGGAAGCCGGCTTGATGTTGGTCTGTTATTTACTTGACAACGCCTGTATAGCTAGGTAGATTTCAAAACCTGGCTATGGTAAGCTATATTATATACCGGATGGTATCAAACTGAACAAAAAAAGTAACTCTGTGAATGTAAGTGTATTCTTCTTGATGGACAGAAAATGCTGTGGTATATTTGACTTCTAATGTAGTCCCATAGCATGTAATTTGGATTGTTCCTTGAAAAAAAAAAAGGGGGGGGGGGTTGCTCTTCGGGCTACACACTGAATGCAATAAAAAGGTTACTACGAACATGGCAAAAGAATGAAAGAGCGCAAATACAGTGGTTAACAAATCGTTATCCAATATGAGGATGATATAGAGACAGGATTTCACTAATCTGTTTCACTAATCAGCTAAATCAGACACAGCGTGGACTGTTCCCTTGTTCCAAAGGCAGGGATTCAATTGATTCGTAAGCAACTTCCTTGTACGTGTATTAACTTCTTTCTTCACCCCCCCCCCCTCCCTTCCCTTTCCCCGAGAATTCATGAGTCTACTTCGCTAGAAAGTAGTGGCGTGATTCTTTAATCATGGATCGACGGTTACGAATTGGTGAGTATACTAAGTGATTTTACGTCAGTAGTATTTGGACAGTTCGTTAATGTTATTTCTCTCATCTGATCAATCGGACAAGCCAGGCAGTTCTTGAATATAATTATCTGAGATTGCAATATTTAACTTCTTACCTCTTGCTGTCACGGTTGCTGTGTTACTGTTCTCGTTATGAAACATATGCCACACCCTGGGTGTTTGTTATCCATTAAACACATAAGAAACATTTCATTATTATAAATGACAACAAATTGTCACCAACGCTGGTTTCCAATACCACTGCTTAGAAAACAAAGTGACAGAGATGTTACACATGACATGACAGATTAGCAAAAGGTACAGAATCGAAAGACTTGTTGGGCTCTTTAGACAAGATTGGCGTGACAACTTTTAATTTGACACCATAGTCAGCACTGAGTGGACGTTTTAGACCAGTTTAAGATAGAACAACCCTTTATAGTCGTCAATGCTTTCACCCAAAAACACTGCAGTAACATTTTTTACGCCTTTCAACCTCCTCTGGGTGATTGTCTCGGTGCCGAAAGATGACCGAAATTCAGACAAACATACAACGTTATTTACTGTCTGACGATACCTGATGCCGGCTCAAGATAATTATGCTAATCGTCGAAAATCAATAGAGTTGTGCCTTGCAGTAAGACCACCTATATTTCTATTCACTAAGTTCTCTGCTCCTACCTGCAGGCGGTGTAAGCCCGTCATCGGTGGGGATGTCTTCAATGGAAGGCCATCCTCCACAATCCTGGGGAGACATCAGTTTTCTCACTCTCTCCTTGGTCTTGCCTTCAATCCCACTTTCTTTCCTCTCTTCTTCTTGACATGTAAACGTATCTTATTGTGTTTGACTTTGACACAATCAGCCGTAATCGTGCGGATGTGTCGTTAAACCCCAACACAACACAGCACAACAGAGCACACATGCAGTTTTGAAATGCCAGAAAAGTTATAATCTACATTACATATATAAGATTAATTCCCCACGTCACCAATTACAAATCCTCAAAACTGGCTAACTTAACAATATTATTATACTTTCTGAAACAACGCACACACAAAATCAGTTTACTCTTACCTAAAAAGGGAACTTGCTGTTTTATGGAATGATGTCCTATGAGCCCAGCGTTGCGTGAGCATCTACGTGAGCGCACGTACAGTCTATGTCTATAACATTATTTTATTGTATCTTTCCAGTCTCTCTGTCTCTTTTTTCTTTTCTCCTTCTTCCTTCCACAGTCGTAAAGATAAAAACCTCAAACAATAGGAACAAAAATGCACGGTGCTTACCTAAACAAAAAGAAAAAACGTTTTCATGTGGAATGATCCAGGCTGGCCACACAGAACAGAAGAGTGGAATGTATTCCGTACATTGTTTGCTCCAGACAGAGGATAACATTTTGGCCGGCCTGCTGTGCGACCTCAAATTTGACAGTGACAATAATTCCCCTTGGCCAATGTGGACCACAGACGCAGCGACTCCATCCCCCAGGGAGGCCTAACCTACCAGGCGGAGGACAATAATGTGATAGTTTCTCTAGCTGGCAAAGTCCCGCCTCCACAACGTAATAGTGTCGCTGCTTCATTATACATTTTTCTGGGTGAGTTTTGTTTTAAGTCTGACGATGATCTCACACACCAGATAACCATAATCTAATAAAAGCCGAGTAACAAGGCGGTCTCGGTCTGATACCGGCACGCTGCTTAAAACAGCGAAAAGACAACAACAACAACAGCGACAATAATCATAGAGCAGGAACGGTAATAATTATATATATATCTGAACTCTGATGCAATAAGGAGGCAAGGAGTAAAACAAAAACCAGCAAAATAATTCACTCGCTAATCCGACTCCTCTTTCTTTTCCTAAGTAAGTCCAGTAGTGTGTCTGTCTATCATCACGTAAGCTGTAACAGAAACTCTTGATAAACATTTCATATTTTATTCTTATATATAATCTCTTGACTGAACAAAGTGAAATTGATATGAGGGTTTGTAAAGACAACAACAACAACAACACAAATATGACTCTGATTTCTTAATTTCGCAAATATACCATGCCCGCGACCCTTTTTTTTCTTCTGAAAACCGGCTGGTATTATTACGCTACCAACCAGTCCACATATATATGGACTATTTTGTTTCATTCCGATCTGTCAGTAGCACATCCTATTGTCGGTCACTGTCCTTGCACAGGGATCTGGCACATCGTTCATTTCGATCCCTTCTCTCCGGCCGGCCAAGGAGGCCCCAATTATGTCAGGGCCTTCCCGAGAGAGGCTCTCAGTCTAATTCTGCGGACGTCACTGAGATATGATGAGAGCTACTTGATACTGCACAGCCAGCCGGAGTACTGAACCAACAAGGTTCCTCTAACAAATACATGTATACACAAGCTAGTCAAATGGCCAACCAATTTTGACAGCAAGACCATTATAACAAAGGCGCTAGTCGTTGGCAAAAAAAAAAAAAAAATGATAACAGGAGAGGTCCAAACGAATATGGGAGACAGTGACAAATTGTCAGGTGCACTGATAATGAGAAAATGGGGAAAAGTGTTATTCAAATCAGACAGCCGCCTGTAGTAACTCCACATGACATTGTGAAAATAATAGAAGAATGCAAAAAGGAAAAACGACGACAACAACAACAAAGAGAATATCGGAGGCGTAAGACACAAAGAGGGTGCGGATCCCACACAGAATGATGCTTTGACTGTCAAGCCATCTTGTGCTTCGGAATATTTATAAACTCGAATCTCCCTTTTGAAATGGACATTTAACTATCATCTGTCTGTCTAGCGAGAGAAGGGTATGTTTTCCCGCCGTAGATAATTGTAATAAACTGCGCTATCACAGACATGATGGAGCCAAAAGCTACAGAGAGGAAAGGGTCTGGGACAGGCCGGAGACAACACCCTGCAGTTAAGGCGGCGCAGGTAAGACCGTAAATTCAAACAATTTCAAGACCGTTTCCTGAACTATAGGTAACGCAAGACTTATATAGCGGTTTCGGAACCCCTTCTCTTTTCTTGCTTCCTTTTTAATCTTGCTGAAAACCGGAAACAGATGCACAGTGGTTGAAGCTTTCCGTATTTGCCCGAAAATAACAAATTTTGTATGCAGAATCTATGCTGCAAGATAGTCTGTCTTGTATATGCATACGGTCGTGAAAATAACCTCTAGTAGATATTTATGATTTAAATTGATTTCAGTCGCGTTACTGGAACATTATGTAAGATTCAATTTTAATTTTACTGGTGACGGGATTTCATAATCTGGACGATGGAAGAGAGACAGATGAACAACAATGATGATTGTAACACTTGCTGCTAAGATTTTGCACTTCCATCTGACCACACATGATGCCCAGACTGAGCATACGCTTCCCTTTGTTCTAAGTATCTTAGAGTACAACAGCAGTAACGCTGTGATCACAGCACAGACAATCACACATGCTAAAACGTCCTAACGGCTGTAATGTGTAAACTGTCAGACACTCATGTTCGAAGACAAGCCAGGTTTGAGCATCAGTAACTGTTCCCTCAAACTGCTAGAGATGCTGCACAAGAAAGAAAAATAATGTCCTGGGAACTGCAGTATTCAATTCTATTAAAATTATGCGTGCACGTTCATACCAATATATATATATATATTATGGTAGGAGACAGTAATTCTGCACAAAACCCATTGATCCTTCAAAGTTCTTGGTTGACATTCTGTTCAGCCTATACCTCTCCTCGTAATTTTCTATACTTTCCCATGCTGCAAAATGCAACTTCATTGAAGGCAAAAAGGACCATACATGCAGTTAGAGGGCGAGAGACCTGTACACGCTCCTAATGGACAATTATAAATTGATCACGTTCTGAACCTAATATCTGCGTGTGCAAGTATGACGTGACTAGGAAACTGAACTGAATTATAGTTTTCCACAAAAACAGTCGAAATATTGTTGCTGTTATGACCAATATGAAACTGCACTTTGGATCTCTTGCAGTTTGAACGTAAATGTATTGGCTCACACCTGAGATAGCGGAGACTTGTTTCTGAAAAGCTATCTGTTCCCAGTGTCAACATCAGGAGCATTCCACTTTCTTTGGCTACATGCTTTAATCTTCAGTTTCAAACATCACCTGGATATTCTTATATTATCAGCCAGAGCTTTTATATTGTCTATTATTTCTGCTCCAAATTCTTGCGACCGGGTTTTCCATGCACTCACTCTAAATTTCCTCCGTTATTTTCTCAAAATTCAGCTGGAAATTTTGCTCAGGGTAAAAAACATTAAACAGAAATAACGATAACACTCACAACTGCATGAGCCGAAAATAGAGTCGTAGCTTGAACAGCATTTGAGAGCATGAACGATCAAGGCCAAGCAACAAGCAACTGTTACACCTGCTTACCTCTCACAGCCAGAGGAAGGCTAGGCACAGGTAGGATGATGGGATTTCCAGATCTCCATTTAGCTGACAAAGTAAAACCTGGCCGCCACGATCACATGCCTTGCATTGTCAATAAAAGGCAACAGATAACCTATCTCAAAACAAAGTTCAGCGTGCTTAGGTTGTGTCTATGTATGCAGTCCTTGTAGGAAGATTTCGATTGTCTTTTCCAACAACGTGTCGGGCATTCTTTTGACGATCTCAACCCTAGTACAGCAAACATCATACAAACACACACACACACGCACGCACGCACGCACGCACACACATACACACACACACATACACACACACACAATTCAATGCTCTGAAAACTGCCACAGGTAAAATGTTAAATATGAAAAAATCGTTTCAAAATCAAAATAAGCAATCTCTCGGAACTTCACCGCGTCGCTCCCCACTCGATCCACCTTCACAAACACACCTTCCCCCCAAAACAACAACAACAACAACAACATTTTTTTTTCTTTTCATGCTGGGTTTCGTATTCTAATCTCCAGTACTGCAAATTTCCTTTAAAAAAAGATATCCGATCTGTGGATTCATATAACATGTATAATGCCTGATAGATGTTCACATCTCCACTCTCTCTCCTAGTGTCCCAATTCACAGAAAAAAAAAAAATGTACGAAACCACATTATAAAAAAAATCACACAAAAGTTCAGTCCCAGGTGGGTTATGAAAATGTAGAGACCCCTGGCATTGCATGCAAAATGCCTGTAGCTGTGTGCGATGGTGAACTTTATCAACGTGGTGCCAAGCTGCTCAGCAAACAGATTCAATGAACAGCCATGGGCGCCCAACAGTGAAAGCAAATGTAATTTCTGGGCACCAAATTTAGACTGCAATAACTTTTCCCAGTATTCTGCAGAGAAAGCAGATTTCTCTCTCTCTCTCTCTCTCAACGATCTCTCGCTCTCTTTCTCTCTTTCTCTCTGCAGTGTAGCTGGGATCTTGCTGATGTACCGTCAAACAAAAACCCAATCTCTCTCTTTCCCGCCTTCTTCCTCGAGGTGCACAAAGATTGCGACACATCGCGTAGCCATTTCAGATCTACGACCATCTCTCTCTCTCTCTTCTCTTTTCTTCTCCTCTCTTTCTACAACGCGGCATTATCAAACAGTGAGTAATTGCAAAGCAGTCTACACATCAGGTGTTCAGCTGACTAAGAAAGTGTTCGCTAAATGCACAATTAGCCTACATAAACACGAACCAGCTGTTGCTGTATATCTGTTGACCTCAGGATTAAATTTAAGAGCTGAACTACAAAAGCTCTGACCCTTCTCTGTTTTGCTTGGGAAGGGAACCTGATCTTGGCTGTAATATTTTTGTTAAGACAAGTAGGAGCGTACATCTCGCTTTATCTGATCCGGCTATCAAGACGTCGGCTGCACCCATCAAGGCGAAGTCGGGAACGCGGGGATAACAGAGACGTAAGCCTCAGGCAACTCAACATTTAGAAAATGTTCTGGGATTTCGTCCAGCGTTAGTTTTCCAGAGAAAAGAAAGAAAGAAAGAAAGAAGAAAGAAAAGAAGAAAGAAAGACAGAAAGAAAGAAAGAAAGAGAAAGAAAGAAAGAAAGAAAGAAAAAGAAAGAAAGAAAGAAAGAAAGAAAGAAAGAAAGAAAGAAAGAAAGAAAGAAAGAAAGAAAGAAAACGTTGACAACGCAAGATCCATTTTGACAATAGATGACTGTCCAGCCAATCTCGGTGTGGAATTCAGAATCGACGCACCATCAGGGCTGAGTCGGAGGTAAAATAGATAATAGATGACGTAAGTCCGTCAGGCTGCTCCACGTTTGAGTTGTTGAAAAATGACACAGATTTGGCATTTCCCCCAGCACAAGTCTACCCATTCTTCGTGTATATCATCTCAATGTATAACGTACGTACATTCAAGATAAAGATCGAAAGCGTAGAGATAACAGACTGCTCACCTTTGAGCTGTTAGAAAATAATACTGTAGACCTGGAGTTTCATTCGGCATTTGCTCTCCAGAAAAATGGCATAATATGTGTTCTGACACTGACAGCAGATTGCTGGTCGGTTAATCTCGGCGTCTAACGTGCGCCCAGCGTGGAACAAAGTTGGGAGCGAAAAAGCCATAGGTCAGTCAGGCTCCTCGCGCGTGAGCTATTTGGAAATGATTGACTCAGCAATTCATCCATCACTTGTTCTTTGGGGGAAAATGGGAAGGGGAGGAGAGGGACACTACAGCACCAGTTTCAGCACATTATCTTCTCTGACAGTAGATTTCTGGTAGGCCAAACTTAAAGTAAAACGCCCAGTGCCGGTCTTTTCTGGGTCCAGTCTCAAAGTAACTTTGAACGATCTGACTTTCCAGTTGAATAAACTTCCTTTTGAAAAAAAAAAAGGAGCAAATCACAAGTGCCAATCTACAACGCAGATCGTATTGGTAAAATGCAATTAAAAAAATACCTCTTCATCAAATTCGTTTCCGCAGAAATCTCTCAGTAACTGATAAGAAAATCTGTGTGTTGTGTAAATGTCTGTAAAAACTGTTTGTGAATAGTCCAGACATTTTCAGTACATAACTGTGAGAATAAAAAATTGATGCTGCACTAGAAATTCTCATAATGTTCATTAATTACATAGTGCGCCGCTCCACAATTAAACTGACCTAAGAACATCATACAAATGTTACAGTTAGGACAACTGAATTCTGTGGCGACGACTAGTCAAGTTTCTAATATTTAAAAAAAAAAAATACACAGTGACATTTGCCTCATGATAAATCTCAACAGCCCATTCGAAATTTTAGATGGCCGACAATGTGTATTAAACCTTGTGTGTTGTGATTTTACGGCGCATCAGCACACCACGATCACAACTACACTGTATCTCTTTATTTAATCCTATCTACCTTCAATACAGTACATGTATAAAAGAATCATCATGTCCCCTTCATCGATAAACTATCAAACGTTGATTCAAATGTTTACTATTACACGATACTGGAATTTCATAACATTCCCCCCTCTCCCTCCCCCCTCCCCTTCAGTATTTTATAGAAGGAACCAACATGCGCTTCCGCACTCCCCGCCCCCTCCTTTACATACACAAAACTGATTCAAAAGATAACTATAAATAATGATGCAGATCAAGAACACCAAAAAGTCCAGAAATGTCTCCGAATTCAGAACAAAGAAAATACCGCCAAGTTTCACCTAAAAAATAAATAATTAAAATAAAACAAAATAAAATAGATAAATATTTTAAGAAGCATCAATTCTGGAGTTTTATTTTAAAAGACCGTATATCCACTTTTGGTCGAGATCGAGTTGTTAGTATCCTCCGATACTTTTGAAGATGGCGGATCTAATGCTCTTGGTCTCGTATCGATACCTTAAAAAATCGCAAAGTTATTGCGATTTTTCAAAAAGGTATATCCACCTTGTGAAAGCTTGACTACATAAAGTGGCATCATTATCCTAAGAAGACAGTATATCCACTGTCTTTGGATATACTGTCTTTAAAATAAAAAAGTGTAGGCAAAAGCTGGCTTCATTATCATAAAAAGACAGTATGTCCAACAGCGTTGGAGTTACTGTCCTTTAAGAAAAAATGTTGATACAAGAAAATTACTTCATTATCCTAATAAAAACAGTACAACCATCGTCACTGGATATACTGTCTTTATATGGAAAGAAAATCCAATCATCATGATGGATCCTATCACATGAACAAATGAGAAACTGTTGGATATACGTGTTTCTTGTGTGTATGTGTGTGTGTATGTAGATAATGTGTGTGTATGTAGATAACAATACAAGTACATGCTCTAAGAATGAAGCGGTAGCTACCTAGCCAGTTGTAGCAAGAAAGTGAACTAGATGTGATTGCAGTTTTTATAGAAAGGCAGATATTTCTTTAACACTGGAGCTTGTGGATCGAATATAGAGAAGAAACTGGCTATTGTAAAGGTGGCACGTGGAAGACGTTATAAACCAGCAACGAAGGTGAAAAATGTGTAAGTTTCTAGTACATCTTAAAATGCAAAGACGGTTCGGTCCATGAAGTCTGCAAAAGTTTTTTTTCAGGGAACAACTGAATTTGTTGAGAAAAATGATATGATTATTACCAAGAACTTCAAGCTGTACGATGAAAGTGACGCTAGTGCTACAGAAACCTTCAGCCTATGTCTTGACAGACGTGGAAAACGCTAAAGACGTCGCGGCTTTGAACAGTTAGTCAAGGATTTTATTTAAAGCCTCCATCCTGTCATCAGCCATTACAGCAGAGAAAAAAAATACTAAGGAAATATCTACCATCCTAAATGGGAATACTGATCTACATCAAGAGTATATTTCAAAGCACGAGAAGATTGAGTATAACTCATTCTACAAAATCTTCAGATCAAT
>JBCAUA010040612.1:0-26033 GCA_038406235.1 Peronia verruculata | reverse complement strand
TTCCGTTTCGCAGCAGAGGCGGGTTCTTAGGCGGACCGGGCTCTTAGGCGGAGGGTTCTTAGGCGGAGACCACTGTACTTTCAGGACCTTCAAGCAGTAAGCGGACCCTCAAAATCTCACACAACAACAAAATCTCATATTTGTCCACAAACATCAACAAGTTCTAGCCTACAGTGACTTGAAATAACAAGTGTTCTCCTCTCATGGTGTGACTGAGCCAATACAAGCATGTAAAAACAACGCAAAAGTTATGAACTGGGTTTTCCGTCATCTTGTTCGACTAAGTACACATACTGCAGAAACTGCATTCCTATACTTGGATCGCCTACCTTGAACATTCAGGACTCTTTCAACATTCACATTGAACAGTTTCCTTTTTCTCAGCTCTGCTCGAATTCTTGCCACCTAGAAAATATTTGTTACAAGAAACAGATCATTACTAAGTTAAATAATAAAAAATAAATAAATTGTGCATTTCAGTGGACAGTTATGAGAAACTTAACTCTGAATATGTGTGTCATTCAATTTTCTCTGAAATCTTTGACCTGTAATTACTATTAATCAAGAACTAAGAAGAACTCAGAACTATGCTTAATTAACAATAACGTGAACCTATAGCTGAGCAAATGTAAAGAAATGGAATCTCTTCATCAACCTATTAACCAAAGACAAATATTTTAAAATTTAAAAGTAATAATGAAGAAAAACATCATGGAGTGAGTATTCCTAAAACTGACTTACCTGATCTGAATAAGGAGCTACAATGCTGATTCCATTGTTATCAAAGGGTCCCCAGGAATCGGGCCATTTCTTCTTCAGTTCATCTACCCGTTCAACTATCTCATAGACCTGCAATCATTGACAAGTGATGGGAACACATTGCTGTAACATGTTATTTTCATTCATGTAAAATACAACATTTAGCCTTGTAAATGATGTATTATGTTGAGAGATATTGCGATGTGTTTGACATTACCAGAGAGAAAGATGAAACAAGAAAAAAGAAAAGATATAAAGATGACAGACCAGAGAAAGAGTGAAAAGCAGAATATATGCCCAGCTTAAGCTTCACGTAAACAATCTCACTTAAAAGACCACTTGTTGCTCATAATCTAACAGGATATCTAAAAAAATTAGTGTTATTTTTTACTGACCATGTTTAATGAATACAATTTCCAGTTGGGTGGTCATTCAGAATGCAAACATCAATGTCAGGAACAAACAGATTCATTATTATGTTTCTGGTGAGTTTTATTCTATAACTTTAGACCCAATACAGACTGGCTTATTTTCAATTTTGCCCTGAGCACAACAGTGACAATTTACAAAATCTGATACAACAGAAGTTTGTTTTGAGAGTATCAGGTGTGTTTACAGAAACTTAACCTGCGATCAACAAAGAATGCAAAAATTTAAAATTGCACAATTTTTTTTGTGGAAGACAAGCTGTTTGATTTGTGACCAATACTTCCTTGGGGTATTCGTGCTTTGATAAAGATACAGGCTGTGGAAAAGATGAACCTATTCTCAGGGTGCAATTGAACTGATCAGATTCATCAGTTCTGGTCAGAAATGAGTTAATATACCTCTGACATATTATAGAAGCCAGTGCTGTTCTCATGCTGGATTTCTTCTCCTTTGGCGGAATAAAAGGTCAAAGGGTAGAACTGTTCATGGGCCACAATGTTGCCGCTAGAGATGAGTTTGTTGTCATAGAAAAGTTCAGAGGTGAAGTCTATGATGGCAGCATGAGCTCTGTAATTCTCGCACAGCATGACCTGTGAAGATATTTCATATATTTCTATGTATCACTTTTACACATGAAATTAGCATAAGTTAAAAGGGACAGAGACAGAACTAAATGCAAAGACCCAATTCTTGCAGTAGAAAAACATTCCTGCTTTCAAATAACTTAAAAGTGTACTAATAACCAAAGTTTTCTCCTTTGAATACATGTCATTTTCATATGAGAAAAATACATACCAAATATTACACTCAAACTTTGATCACTTTGAACAAAGACATATCAGTTTCATTTGTGGCACCATATACCAACTGTGATACATGCCATTAAACTGTCACACAGTTAGTTGTAAGTATTAAAAATGTGACACTACTAATTGTATCAACATAATGAAAAAATTGTGATTGCTTCATCCTATCACTCTAATGTACTGAGTGCAAACTTCTGTTAGACTCTAATGAGGCAAATACAGCTGACTTTGGATGAGCCGATGTTAATTCGAGCACAAACAGAAGAGTGAAATAAATAAATGCTTGGGGGTATGTTTATAGAAACCAATCAACTCCAAAGTTCAACCTGGCCCCTTAAACTGGTTTGATAATGAAACTTGGAAAAATTGTGCCTATACCTCCCTATTTTGTGCACAAAATATGCACATCCCATCTGTTCATTTAGCTGCTTTCACACTGATCTATAATTTTTGTGGTTTGGGGGTTTTTTTTTTTTTTTTTAAATTTTTTTTACCTAAGATCACCTGCCGTTATATTTGGCTTCTTGCTAAGAAAAATTCTACCCAGACATGAAAAAGACTCCAATTCAAATAAATTATGTTGATGGTGTGAAGCTCTGACTTTAGCGGCCAAATGTCATTCCTTAATATAAAATGTGGGCTTGTTTAATAATTCATTTGATCGAAATGTTCATCCAGTCCTCCGACAGCATGCAATATGCTTCCAGTATCTGATGCATCACTTATTTATTACCTTGTATTCAATCCACCCACTCATTCTAGCAGTCATCGAGCAGAATGACTAGGAACAACTTTAACCTTCTGTTTGCCAGAGAACAGAGATGTACTATCTTACTGTCTCTCCCACATTCGAAACAGTGATCTTTTGCCCTGTAGACATGCTGTTGCTAAATTTTACTATTTTTGCAAAACAAAATCAATAAAATACAAGCTGGTAGCTTGGAACAAATCTATAGCACTGAAACCTGAATCTATAAATGTCCAAGCACTCAAGTGGTTTATTTCACTCATAAAAGTCAACTGCCCACTACAGTCACTATGAAAACAATCCTACTGTATATGGTTCCTGTACTTATCATGCAAAGCAGATTCCGATTGCTCATAATTTAACAGACTCTCCCTTTGTTCATTTGGCTGCCTTCTTCTCTATTAACTCTCCACATCCATGATTGCTTTTCACAGGTACAACAATCTTTTTCTTCGATTCTGAGCGCCAAACTAGAGATGCTCTGTTGAAATCATACTTCACAATCCTACTACTACAGCCTCTGTGAATACACAGACGATAGTTGTGGAAGTTCTCTCATGAAAATGACATACTGAGTGGTCATATAGAGACAAGGTGTTAAATATGCTGACCCCAAGTCTGCTGTTTGTCTGCTTAATATTTAAATCTCCTGAGAGAATTAAATTTTAAATGACAATACAACCCAACTTTGCTGGACTTACTTTGTAAGCACATTCCTTAGGGTACAACTCATGCAGCCTCTCCAGCAGTGAAGTGTGAAATCCTTGCTGCCTTGTAAAGTCTGAATATACCTCTGGACTCATCTGATGGAACAGATGGTAAAAACACATTTAAGTTGTATTTCAGGAGGAAGTAAGAACATTTTTTGCCCCACCATTATGCTAGAGCTGGCTGGCCCCAAAACACACAGACACACACAAATAAAATAAAACAAATGGTCAACAAGTAAACAGTACCAATTATCTTACTGAAGTCTGCTATATCTGTGTGCCAAGAGTATATCATCTAATTAAAAAAAAAAAAAAAGAAGAAAAGGGGGCTAATACCCTTTTTTTCTTAGTGAAATATAAAACTGATCCCCATTTGTGTCTGCCCTTTTGTTTTTCTGAAATTTAAAAATATGTTTGTCAACAGAATAGTTGTTTATGAAAGTGAATAAAATTCAAATTAGCCCAATTCCATTTCTGCACACTGACTGACCTGCATGTGATCTCCAGCAAACACAATTCTTGTTTTCTCATGGGCAACCGACAGAGGAATGAGTGTCTCACTTTCTAAAGACTGGGCTGCTTCATCAATGAATATATGGCTGAAGGCATCTGCAGACAGGCAAGGAGAAACAATCTTTTACCAAATATGTCAAAACTATCATGCCGCTCTGATGAAACAAGACAAGAAAACCTCTGTCATACTTTTATATACATGATTCATTCTAGAAATTATCCCAAACTGTCATGAAAGTTTAGATCAATAAGAAAGAGCAAATACGTCTTGCGCCCAGGGCCAATGACTCGGAAGTCGATCGCAGAGATTTCAAGTTATGTCCGTTTATAACTATTTTCCGACTGAGATACCAAATTTTTTATTTATATTCCACAAATGAAAATTCCATCTTTTCTATCCTAAAAGAAAAAAACAGGTGTCTGAGCTGGAAAATGGTTAAAAACGGCCATAACTAGCAATCGCCCAGAGCGACCTACAACTCATTTGCTCTGGGCACAAGACATATTCCTTGATAAATGAACTAATCTGCTTTTTAACTGCAATCTTTCAGTGGCATTTGAAATAAAACTGCTTTTTTAAAAAAATGTTTTGTTCTTTGTTTTGAGTACAATAAGTCACCACACTCAGCCTCTCAACTCCTCCATCTGACATATCTGATTTCACGGCCTGAACTTATGTCTGTTGACAAGAAAAGTTTACCTTTGGGTAAATCCAGATCAACAACATATCTGGCACTGCTGAGTGTGGTGATGATGACCCTGTGTTCCATGACGTCCTCCGTGGTCGGTAGCCGAAATGTTCCGGCCATGGGGCCCTCTTTCTCCAGCAGTGTATATTCCAGAACTACGTCAGGCACTGTTTGAATCCACCTGAATTTATACATCACCCTCAATGGCCTGGCTTCAGAGTGGTCCTCTGTCCCAACATAATCATGAAGGAATTCTTTGATGTACAAATCTGCAGCACTGTCAATCAAAGAAAAATTCAAAGGGTGTTTTACATTAACTTTGCAATATGTCAGCATAACTTTAGACCTACTGCAGGAAGTGAATAATTTTTTAGCATTTTCTTTGATAATCAAATCTACAAATTTAAATCCAGATAAAAACTAATGGGTTTTTTTGTTTATGTAATATGATGGCTTAGTTTCACTTGTCTTTGGCACACTGCACTGTAAGCATTAGCATTTTATTGTGAGTGTTCATTGGATCATGAATGAAATTTAGTAGCAGTAGTTTTCAATAGGACTGTGCACAATGGTTATTGAATGCAAGTGGAAGTTGAGAGTAATGAGTCGTTTGTGAATGCGCCATATTCAACCATAAAATTGAGAAGCAAAGAATAAACATGATGCCTAACACATTTTCTTGTCATACACAAATACTACCTCAAAACTAACAAAATTTATCAAAACACTGCCATATATATATATATATATATATATACATATTTACAACAACAGGAAAAACATTTTTTTTTTTTTCCACGTGAAATGAACAGATATTTAGAAACACACAGTATAAAATTCCAGTCTACAACTTCAGCTGTCAGAAACTTCATATTTTGTAATGACAGACATATCTTGTATATGAGTTCTTATAACACTTAGAAATGAATCACTTTTTCCAACAATGGCTTGATACTAATTCATTTATACTTTCCTATCTGCATAGTTCCTTTGTCTTTTTGTTTTTGTTTAAATTAATTTGAGTAGCCATTTCTTTCCATCAATATGCTTATTTTCAAGACTGAAGCAAAGATGTAAACAATCTGTTTCAAGTGCTCTTACTTACCTATTAGAATGGGTACATATAAGAATGCGAGTGCCTTCCTGTTTCAGCACTTGCTTGGCTGCCTGTGCCATAGTGTAGGTCTTGCCAGTCCCAAAGGGGCCAACAATCAACAGCGGGGGCATCTTCAGGTCATTGCCAGCCAGTATCAGCCTGATAGCATCTTTCTGTTTCTCATTCAGCTTCTTCTTTCCATCTTCATCCTCAAAAACCCTGCAGATGTACAAAAAGTGATTGGAATAAAGATCACAATTTCCTTTCAAACAGTGATCATATTACACAATATCAACAGAATTGAGGAAAATGTTGCCATTATTTGCACATAAGAAAATTTATAGATTTAAGTCAAGAGATATGAACAGATGTGGGTCTTAAGGGAAAAGCTTATAAGTAAACTATGTATCCTCTATAATAATGCGCAATGTGATATGATTATTAAAACAAAGCTCTCTTTCCCATATTTCTGTACGAACACAGACACATATACACATAATAAAACAACATTTCCCTCAGAAATAAGAGTGAAAGAGGGAGAGACAGTAGCCATGAAAATACTATGAGGACGTTCCATTTAATTTCCCAACCCTTTCGTGGTAAATCTTCATGTCCCTGATACACTGCATGGATTGTAGTCACAAGCAACAAACAGCTTGTTATAGATATTTTCTTTCCAACACAGTCCAAAAATTGTGGTTATGCCTGTATTTTTTTTTTTAATGACAATAAATGGTGTATGGCATGTTAGCTCAGTGATTTGTACTGTGGCCTTTGGAATCAGAGGTCCGCGGCTCGATTCACAAGGGCTGCATGGTGTATCCTTAGGAAAGATACTTAACACAGAATTTTCCTCAGCCCACCCATCTGTAAAAGGGGTACCTGATGTATATCGGGGGAAGTAGAGGGGCGCTGCACTGTGGCGCCACGGTCTGAAATGGCCAAGACAATTTCCCCTCTTGGGGGTCAAAGGATGGCACTTTTTCTTTACTTTTTTTCCTTACTTAATATATAAAACTTAATATATAAATAGGAATATCTTCTCTGAATATGAACACAAAAGCCTGAAGATTTGGGGCATCCCTGGCATGTATCTTTTACCTTTTGTCCAGCTCCAGTTTATCTGGCAAGTTTTCCAGCTCTGGGAATACGATGTCAAGAGTGGGCAGTCGGTCCACTGCCGAATGCATCTCACACATTGACAGCCTGTTCAGCTGGAACTGAATCTGTACAGAGGTAAAATAAACTTATGACATGAAATTTTTCTTATCTTCTTTAATAAAGCACTTTCAATGTTTGAACCAAAAACAAAAAAACAAAAAAACTGAGCACTGGAAATGTATATGGTTCAAAGAAGTTTGTTCTTCATATATTATATACTAAACAGGAATCAATGGTTGTGGGAGATTTTCAAAATATTATAAAACCCTGCGACTTAAGGTGTATGCCAAAGCGTGCACATCTCTAAGCTCTTTGGTTGATTAAACTGAATAGAAACACAGATCCATATGCAACAATGCTGTGTGCAAATTTCAGATGGATCCATTCAGTAGTTTTTGAGTCCATAAGCCTATTGTGGGTTTGGCTGTAATTTTTTAGTTATGATCTCTGCCATCTTTACAAGGGTGATCGTTTGGTGCCTAGTTCTTCACTAAATAGAAGAGCTTGAATCAAAAGTAAACACAATGATGTCATAACAACTCCATTTTCTCAAAGCTTGAATCTGATCACTTGCTGTTGTTTTACAATTTGATTCCTGAAGTGTTTCCAGAGTGCTAATTTCCTGCTATGACAATGTCATATAATTACATCCTGAGACAGATGACTCCATAATTAACCAGTGCCTTCCTCTCTGTCCCACACCTTATTGCAAGACAAGTCTTACACAATTTCCGTACTCACTTGTATGCACAACCAGTTCTTAAAACCCTTTCATCTCCCATAGGTTAAATTAGCTCAATTTGTAAATATGAGATTCCCACACAATTATGTTAATGAGTTATACTGCATCAGCTTGTTGCACATGAAAATACAGAGCAGTCCAATATCGCAAAACATGATGAAAAGGCACCATGAAACATGAATGGTTAGTAGGTGTATGAAAAATGACACAGTGAAAGAAGGGACTCACTAAACTGAGGGGAATAGAGAAATCATGATGTTTTTAACAATGAGTTAATTTTTAATGCAATTTGTGTTTCAGCACAAAAAAAAAAAAAAAAACCCAAAAAAACTAAGTTCATTTAAAATAAGATATTTCAGAGTTAAATTTGCTGAAATGTCTTGAGAAAAAAACAAAAAATATTTTGGCAGTGATGTCAAACTATTTTCACAAAAAAAAAAAAAAAGTTGGAAAATTTTCCTTGACTTTTGATCTAGATCAACAGCCGCTGAACAACAGTCCAACTATCATCCGAGGTGTGAGGACAACTCTTTTGTACTTGCGGTTTCACTGTCATTGTGCGAAATTTGTATCACAAATTATTATAAAACCATGATTGTCTCATAGATTCAGTAAAAGTCAGCAGTTGATCGGCCAAAAGTAGGAAAGTCGGCAATGACCAAAATGTGATGTCTGATTTAGTCATAAGTTTGAGATCTCTGCTGTGGTTAAGTGACATGACATAAATGTGGATAAATAAGGACAGATAAAACTCATCAGCCATTTTCTCACTTAATCCAGCTGTGATAGCAGCAGCAAGTGACCCCCATTATCTTTAATGGCTAACATCTCCACTTCTGATGCTTAGGTTAGAACAACTTTTTTCACCAACAGAAAGGAAAATAAAAGCTTTAATGTAAGAGTGTCACGAACTTTGAATGTGAATGGCTGTTAGTTGTCACATGGTAAGTGGTAATCCGGTGGTGGATACAGACTAGACCAACACAGGAATGGAGAAATAAGAACAGGAATCCTCAACATTGAAATGATGCAGAATTTATTGCAGGTGCTTGATAACAATACAAATTTCAGGGCAGCTGTCTAACTTCGATGCATATCGCTTATGCATTCCCCTCCTCTTTCTCTCTAGCTACACCCTTATATAGATGCCAGCCCGTCTCGAACTCTCTTGAACCTATGCGTGCTCACTGCGACCATCTGCACACAAAACTGTGATGTAGTGCGCACATGTGAGGTACTTCACACACACAACGTCTGACTTAAACTGTCTTGAACTCTCTCAAACCTAAGTGTGCTCATTAGTGCCATCATCACACATTAAACCATGATCTAGTGGGCACACATGATGTACTCCACACACTTGCATGGGTCCAGTATATACAATTATGATCCACTAAACATCGCTCACAACACACACTCGCACATACCCAACATGTACAATCATGATTCATTACAACTGATTCAATATGCTCAAAATTTGACCAGGGTCTTATCTCATATGACAACCGATGATCAACATGATGGATTACCTGATTGCACTTACCTGAGCATAGAACTCTTGATCACAGGAAAGCCCTAACTCATCTACACAAGTTTTTGATAACCTGATGAAAATAAAGTTTTTGCCCTTGTCCTCAATCACAGCCTCATACACCTGTAAAGGTAAACAAAAGTAAGAAACATCAACAAAAAATAATGTCAAAGACAATTTACCTACATGAGTTTTTGATGGTGCTGCTGGTTTGTGGAGATGGAGGGACGGGGGGTATTTCTATAGAAGGCAGTCAAATATCCAATAAAATTCCACTGAATTATAATTTAAATGTTGATGGAAAACAAGTAGATATATACAACTAATAAAAGAATGACCAGTCCATGGATAAAGATATTCTTGTGTTGGACATTATATATCTTCACAACGATTGACTCAAAAATGTTTGACAAAACAATAAAAAAATTAGGAGTCCAAATATAAATTATTCAAATTCAAATTATAGAAATACCCCTCTTGTATTTCCACAAATGCCTACTACTGCAAAGCCTATGAACAGGAGATTCACATGATGTCAAAGTGTGAAATTCAGTAGCAGCAAGACTGTAGTTGATGATAATCACTGTTGGAAATACACAAAATTTACTTTCTCTTTCTTCTTAATATTTTCTACCTTTTCTGGACGTTCTTTCTTCCCTTCAGCAATCCAAGCCACATGTGACGATTGAAGAATGAGCCGTCCCGCCATGGAATCTTCTGAAAGATCATCCTCTAACTTCATGCGTGCAAACAATTCTCCTCCCTGAGCATACTTGGCTGTCGACAATGAACTTGGCATCAACAAAAAACGATTTACAAGTTGTAAAGATGTGGTCACATTGAACCTGCAGGACAGACATGAAATCAGGTGATGCCAACGCTGTGAAACTGGACAGTTCAATTAAATGTGCAACAAAAATGACAAATAATGACAAAAATGAAATAATATATACAAAAATCTCAATGCTCGAATTTATAATTCTTGGAAACAACATGATCTTCCTGTAGCTATACAAGATATCTGGGTAACATTCAAGCATTCTGAAATTTCATAGACACATCTGTCAAACATCACAAAATTTCAGCAATGTGCATTACATTCTAGCCAAGGATAAGACTTTATACAAGACAAGGAAAAGACAGGCAGAGGATGGAATGGCTTGTGGACATCACTGACTGGATCCTGAAGTGCAAATGCTAGATCAAGTGCATGATCAACACATAAGTAATACACTAGCACAACAGCTGCACCTACACAGCACTTACACTCTGGGACAAGGAATCAATAATAATGAGATACTACAAACTAGATTACATAAGCCAATATCATCTTGAAGGGTTAAACCCCCTGGCCCAATTCTAACATGAACATCTTAAAAGCAAGCTAGCAGCACGTTTAGCATACATATACCCATAATAAGAACATAAAATGAAACAGCTGCTAACGCAAGTTTGACAACGTTTGTTACTCACCTAAAGATTAAATCCACCTGGGCAAAAGCCTCCATGAATAACACATGTACATAGCAGCTGCATTCCTAACACAATGGTAACATTTATTACAACAAGAACATTAAATGATATTGCTATTCACAAACATAAGAAACACACCCCACTCGTGCCATTTTTTCTGCACTCATTATGTACTCAATGAACATGTATAACAATAATAACAAAATATGATATGGATAATGCAAAGGACTCACCTTGAGATGTACCCCACTTGAGCCATTTCCTCTATGTACAACATCTCATGCATCCACAGACGATAATTGTCCTTGCTAAGACTGTGCAGGACTGTCTCCGGAGTGCAGAACTTCTCAGGCCTGGGCAAGGTGTACTTGGCCATCAGAGCCGCCTCAGTTTCGCTGTGAGACACTGGCCTAGAAAAGGGAGGTGAAGCACCTCTTTTTTAAGATGTGAAGAGAATGATGATAATGGATGAATATGTGGTGAAAAGGCAAAAGGAAACATGTAATAACAAGGTGAACAAAAATATGCAGCTTCAGGATAAGATTACATAAGTTTTCCTTAACTCGGCCCCTAATTTCATAGGCACAGAAATTCTTGTACAAAAAATTGTACCATAAACACAATATTTGTCACATGATAGGGTGAAATGAAGGCAGATGTCTAATTATTCAGACACAAGAACATTAATGTCAATAGAAAAAGAGATGAGTGTGCTTTCAATTTTGTTAAAAAAAAAAAAAAACTTACATAACTAGATATTTTCCATACTGAGAGAGTCATTTTTTTTAACTTGCCACCCACTTATCACTACAGTCTGGTTTTCTCAACAAATCTCTCCCTTTGACATCTGGCCCATTCCAAATCCCATCACAAGACATCTCAATATTACGCAGCACGAAGTGAATACAAGTTGCAAACAGTTTCACGTCAGACTATTTGAAAGACTCAAAGCTTATTACACCATTCTGGAAGCACACACCTGAGGGGTATGATAATACAAGTCAAAAAATGCATCTGTTTTGTTACTAAAATGTTACATGAAAGCTATTCAAAAATTAAATAAATAAATAGATAAATAAATAAACAAATAATAGGATAACAAACAGTTATTGCCAAGTCTTAAGTATAGCAGTCAGTATCCTGTCAATGTCATGCATATCCTTTTCACTGATATTGTATGCTCACAGGAAGAAACAGCAAAATGTCAAGTGATCAGCCTACCTAGCTTCAAAGTTCACCAACGTCACAGTTCTTTCATTCCATCTGTGGGCTTCTGTCAGGGTGATCTCCTTGCGAATCTTTTCAGGATCTGTGGCTGGTGCTGATTCTACCTGCACTTCTCTCATCAAAATAGCTTCCACTCCAAAATCAAAAACTATAGACTGTCGAAAAGTTCCATATATGTCTGTCTTAAAGACAACCTGTGGAAAAAGATAAGGGGAAAAATATTACCTTAGATCAATTGGGTGACAATAAAAAGACTAACTAAACTCTTTCATTATCTTAGATCAATTTAAAAAGAAAACACAATAATCCTAAAAAAAAAAAAACAGACAGATTACACTACAGTAATAAACAAAAACATATTTCAGCAGCAACCAATTGCTTCACTTTTTATCCAACTCCCAATTCTTCTCAGGAGAATAAAAGTTTATGAAAAAGTTAATCAACAATGTCAGCTACGGAAGCTGAGGTTTGCCAAAGCCTTTGGATTTTCTATTGTCAATGAATATTATAGTAAATTTCAAAACTTTGAAACTGTCTGAACAATACAGCAATGAAAGAGTTTATGTAGAAGCTGATTTCTCTGATGATAGGAGTGTTCATTCTCAATGATAGGAATGTTCATTCTCAATGAAATTATGTTCATTTCTCTGACAACAGGCATACTCATTTCTCTCACAATAGATCTGTTCCATTTTTCTGATGGCAGGACTCTTTCAATTTACTACTTGGATGACATACACTGATGGCTCACCTTGACCCTGTAGACATATTCCCCTTGACCTTTGCTCTGAGTATCCTGGTTGACCCATTCCTGACATAAGTTCTCCAAATTCTGATATTTCTGGGTCTTCCGTGGCCCGACAGAAATAGTGGAAATGTAGAAGTAGCTGCGGTTGGTATCAGACATCAGCGCCACGCAATGCAGACACAACTGAAAAGGACAAAAATGATGTAACTTACAACAATGCTGGTCAATCGTGAATTGACAGGGGCATCACATTAAATAATTAAGCACTTTGAAACATAAAAACTAACAATAAGTGGGTAATATTTCTAAAATGCTTTATTTGCAAATTATTGAAACCGTAACTTCATGAATTACATATTCAGCTGTTTTTTTTTTTTTTTTAAAGCTTGTTACTTATTAATGAACATCAACTTTCCTGACAGATTTTAAAGAAAATAAGGTCAGTTAGATTTTCAACTTCTGTAGGTTGTGAGTTGATGTCTGTAGTTACTTTCATGAGAGTAAAATTACATGAACTGACAGTATACATCACAATCATATTCTACTGATACCTCAATATTGTCACAGTTTTTAAATGATGTCCTTATAATCACATGAATATGACAAGCTATTTTTGCCTACATGTTCTTTATATCAGGCATTCTTCACAGTGAAGTACATGGAGGGATTCACTTTAATTGTGATCCTTCCGTTTCTTGCAGTGCTAGTAATGTTATCCAGAACATTTCAAAGAGCATGACAAACAGAACTATTACTTAACTGTTCTTCCAATCCGACATTCTGTACAGTAATATATGAAGTGACTTGGCATCTTTCTGTCTAACACAATGCCATTAATGATATCCACAGCAAACAGTAGATTACAACAAACAGTGCCTTCACTATAATGATATTCTGATATCTCCTGTGGTGTCATGTGCTAGTGGTTAGACTGTCGACTCGGGATCTGAAGTTCATGGTTCGAATCCTGACTGGTCCCGACATTTTGTCCTTGGGAAAGGCAATTTACACACATTTCCTGACTCCACCCAGGTTTAAATGGGTACCCGACTATAGACAGTGATTGATATTGTTAGATTGATATAAGGATTTGAGCGCCTAACAGGCAGCCACCTTGTGTGCTTCCCAGGAAGCTGAGAACGTTTGCCAGTGTCTTCTTTGGTCTGTCATGGTAATAATAGATTGTAAAAGCGCTTAGAGCCTGTAATTACGGGGATAGGTGCTATATAAATACTCTCTATTATTATATAATTTATACAATGAAAGACAAAGGTGACTTACTTTACTGGTGACTGTGAAGGTCCAGGCATTAGTGCACTTTTTGGTTGACATGCTCACTTTCAGATCTGAGTTGACATGAATTTTGACCAGGTCCATGTTCTCAACCAACTGAAACATAAAAAAAGAAAAACAAAAAACATTATAAATGAGATACGTTCATCTTACTCTACAGATAACTCTTTTTATTCTTTTTCCTCAAACTGAGTACTGGCTCAATCCAAATATTCTTGTTTAATAAAACTTAAGATGTGATAAAAGTGTGAAATGACACACGGCAAGCTCATCCTCTATTACTAGCGTTAAACTGTTCTATACAAGTTTTCAGAATCTAACAATATTTTCTTAAGTTATAAAGTATATTTTATGCATTCAATTATATGATCTCTATACAAGTTCCTCAGTGAGAATATTTAAAGAAAAAGAGTTCAGAATGTCTATGCTTTAGTTCTGCTTCCATGTGGTTGCCACTGTGACTCAGCTTTGAACTTAAATATAAGAAAGACTATAATTCAGCATTAACAGCTTGTTACCCTTAAAAATATCGCAAGAAACTATTGTAATGCTATTGTTTCATTTATGGTATTTAATTTCCTCAAGTTCACAAAATGACAGTTTCAGTCAGAGGGATGATAAATATTGCTTTCTTGAGTCATTCTGAAAACAATTCATGTGCAAGAAATTATTTCAGCAGATCATCTTATGGCCATATCTAGGTGCAAGAAAAAAAAAAAAAAAGGCCAAAGAAATTAAAAGCTGAAAGTTAGATAATATACATGTATATCTCCAAAGCTAATTATAGATGTATCTCCAGATAATTGAGGGTGATGTCCCAACAACACATAGCTATAAAGGTTGAATTTTTCATGAAACAACAATTATCTGCCATACAACATAGGCAAATTTCAGCACTCTGCACAAAATCCAGTGCAAAAATTAAATTTCATCCCAGACAGCCACAGTGACAGATACATATAACATTCGGAAAAAGAGACAAAAGTGTACATACCACCACTTTTGGAGGTTCTTGTGACATGAGCTTCTCCAATAACTGCTCAATGTATGTCCCTCCATGAGCCCTGGCCTCCTGAGACTGTTGCAGCTGCTGCTTGCGGACAGTGTAACGGTGATTCCATTCCTCCAACTCTGCTTCTGAGTGAGCCCTTGTGCATTTTTCACCAAATGTGCATCTGCCTGTCTCAATGAACCTGTCAATGGAGAAATCTCTTTATGAAACGACATTGGTCTGTAAGCTTGCATTCAATTAGTCCAAACAAAGATACAATAGTCTCTGCCTGAGAATACACTCTACCATGAAACAGATTTTGTTTTTTAAACTTTACTTTACTTGACCAGCACAGATGAGTGCAATGGAATTTTATGCCAGAAATGCAACAAAATATACGGTGGAATTGGAGGAAAGAGAAAGACAAGAAAGGGAGGAAAATGAGAAAGAGAATGTAATATCTTTCCGGCCTAATCAGACAAAATGTAGACTGCAGTGTGACCATTCAGTGGTTTGCCAGCACACCAGGCAGTCCAGTAACTAGGTGTTGTATGAGAAGTAGGGCACTTAAGCAGAGACCATTGTAGTTGCCAACTTGTGCAATTGCATCGGTGTGAATCCTTTCTTATTTCTTGTGAGGCAAAGAAAACTTTTGTTTTAGCTACCACTCAAATGATCAGAAAAACTTTTTCTTCACAATGGTTTTAAACTGACACATAAACTGAGATGTGTCTCTTACAGAAATGGGAGAAAAAAAAAATAGGGGGAGGGAAGAGGATAATCACAATAAGCAAAGATGATATCAATGGCTGCATAAAATCAGTTTCCCAGCTCATGGCAAAACATTGACCATTCCTAGCACTCACCTCTTACATAAACCATACTCATCACTGGCCAAGCCCCTTGGAGGAGCTCTGTAATGCCACTCATGGGAGTCATCCCCTGTCAGTCGTTGTTTCTGCAAGAAGCTATGACCAGGCAAGTCCAGATCGTCCTTCAGCGAGAAAGTCAATTCACCAGCTGCATAGAGAAAAATGTGAATGTTTATTAATGAAACTCAATGTAATAGTTCATTGCTCTTCCTTCATGTGCAATTGCAAAGGAACAAAAATGATAAAATACAAGTTTAGTGAAAGGGCAATTTACCTACTTTTTACATCAAAACAGATATATATGTATAAATGCTCATTCATCTCCTCTGCTTCTGTTAAGTCATAGATTTTAAAACAAATAACAGATAAATACAATACTGTTTTTGTCACATGTCTAAATTGCAATGAGATGAACAGGTGTTTATTTGATGGGTCCGCTTTATAACAAAGCAAGTCTTGTTCATGAAAAGAATTACACTTATCAGAATGCATTGCAGGTAAGAGTTAATCATTAACTCATTGACTGTTAGGGATTGAAGTCTCATTTTAACAGGATGGTTATTAAAAACAATTATTGTGGATTTATTATTGAAAGTTCACACTTGGAAATGTCAATATTTTGGGGGGGGTTTTTATATGTAATATAATTTAATATATATTTAATTGAAATGAAAACAGATTTTCAACATGTAATAACTCTGTTCATGTGATCATTGAAAAACAAACTAAAATACCCACGTGATCAAATCAGAATTGCTCAATCTCCTGGCTAAAGCAGTGCTTGAAGCAGTCTCAAAGGCACATTTTCTTCTTCTTTCTTTCTTCTTTAAATTACTATTGTCATCATTTCATAAATATCAGAAGCCTTAGAGGCAGACACTTCTTCTTCTAATGACTGGGAGATGTGTCTATTCTGCCTGTTAGTGTTAACCATTGTGAAAAGTGTCTTGATTTATCAAATGTTACTGCCCTCAAAATTGTCTAAATTACACTAGTTGACCAAGCGCTACAATGGCCAAATCAAACAGGTCTTGCATAGTACACCTTCCCTTCCCATAACGGCCATGACTAATGCCATATCAGTGTGATGTGTAAAAATAGTGAAAAAAATTGAAACCGAAAGGGATTGTGGGTTCAACATTTTCCAGATGTTATGGTGTACTGAGCCAGTGTCAGTACTAACAACTGGTGAGATAAGATGGTCCTCGGAACTTCAAATTACCCACAAAATTTGAATTAAAGAAAACAACAACAACAACAAATAACAAAGCCTTTTATGCCACTTACCTTCATTGTTTTTATGCTGAGATGAAATTGGCTTGCTGAAGGGTTTAAAGGCTGATTTCCCTGTACCGCTAAGCATGGATAAGTCATCATCATCATCCTCTTTTCGCTCATTTTTAACAGCTTCAGTTTTTACTTCCCCACTCTTCCTGTCTTCTTTGTCCCTATTTCTTGCCAAGAGTTCTTTGTCACTGTCATCATCCTCATCTGATCCTTGGCCTTCGACAGCACTGAGTATAATTTTAAGCCTTTCATGTTCTTTTCTTGCAGTGGAATTCTACAGTGAAAAAAAAGACAAGAAAGAAAAAAAAAAAAAAACTGAAACAATAACTGAAATCATACAAGAGGGTGAAATTAAATCAAATAAGAGTAAAAGAATGCAATAAATTATTTTATTTGAAAATAATGTTATATTTCATAACAGAATTATTTCAGGAGTTTTAATTCATGCAATTTCAGCATCCTTTATCTTGCCAGTATTTTTTTTTTTGTAGCCTAAGTTTTACCAATTACACATGATGTTCCCACAATATGACGTAAACTGTTAACTTTGATCATAAGATCTTATAATATGCATGACACCAAAATATCCTGACATACCTGAGGATCCTGTTCAACCCATTCTGTTACCAACTTAAATGCATCTTGAAACTTGAGAAGCTGCATTAGAATTTTAGTTTTCTTTTCAAGGAGCCGTGAGTTGCCAGG
The DNA here is from genome assembly GCA_038406235.1 of Peronia verruculata. Classification (NCBI taxonomy): domain Eukaryota; kingdom Metazoa; phylum Mollusca; class Gastropoda; order Systellommatophora; family Onchidiidae; genus Peronia; species Peronia verruculata. The sequence continues at coordinate 8,253 of JBCAUA010040612.1, read as the reverse complement.
ATAAATATCTAAAGCTGGAAAAACAAAATTGTGTCATAAAATAGGAGAGAGATAAAACTGAACTGCAAAAGACAGAAAATCATCACCATTTGTCTACACATGGATGACCATGAATTACAAAGCCTTCAGTATGATTTTTACAATTGAAAATATCAGGGATGTCAATCTATCTACATGAAAAAGTAGAAAAAAGTCTCTGGCATAATCTTTAGCAACACATAAAACTGAAGTAAATTAATGGTAAAAAAAAAAAAAAAGCAAAAGTAGGAAATCCTACTTAAAGTAGGAAATTTGACATCCCTGAAATATGTATAACATGAATATAATATATAATATAAATATAAGGAATACATATAGTGAAAAACCCACAGAGAACAGCTAAAAAGTTTATCACGGAAGGCATTATCAAATTGAGGACACAGGAAAAACATCAAGAATAGCTTGCATCCAATGGATTATAATGTGTTTTCTTACTTTACATTTTCATTTTTACTTTACTTTTCATTACTTTACAGTAATGCAGAAATTAGTCTAAACATAAATTACAACACAGCTAGAATTCAAAATATGTCTCACAACCAAAACGCTCCCATTTTATGTCAGAATCTGCACTTTAAATAATCTTTGATATTCTTGCAATCATTCTTCTGTTTTCGACATATTTTGACAACACAAGCTTTCCTGGAAATAATAAGCTTTTGTACATACCTTCATTACAAACACCTAACCCATCGTTGTGATTTTTCTGTTGGAATATACAAAATGATATCATATAATGACAACTGTATTTTAAGAAAGAAGTCAAAATTTATTAAACAAACATTTATATCATACTCATATGCTAGCTTTACACTCTAAAGAAACATTTATAAACACAGAACATGTGAGTTACACTGGAAAAGATTCTCCAAGTTATCTTTATAAATTTCCATTTCTTAAACGGTAGCCCATACCCCAAATTCAGGAAATCGTCCCCAAAACATAACAGGAAAATAAGAATACCATCTCCATTTGTGAAATCTTACTGAAACTAAAATGGAACAAAACAATAAGAAAAAGAAGAAGTACCAACCTGTTTTATATGAGAATTAATTTCAGTTAGGTAATCTGTAAGAGATTTCTGTGACGGCGGCATGGCGGAGCTGACCTCCACAACCTCTGATGTTTCTCCTTCCATGCCACCACTCTCAGCCCCGGACGATTCTTCATGTTTGTTGCCATCACTGAGCTCCTGTGGTACTCCATCCATCACATGTCACATGTCTCCACCACTCAAGTTGTTGTTAGCTCACTTCCTCCACTGCAACCTCTTCTGGACAACACAAGCAGAAGAACTATTAGTGATGACAATGTATATAATTCCAACAGGCTGTTCATAAAATTACGAAATAGCCTATATGTGGACAAGACTGGGCAAAGGGAATTGGATATCAAGGGGGTTCCACCCAGACAATTGAGGTTTACTAATACCATGCAAGTCACAAGAGTTAATCCGAAAATGAATATATCTTAGCATAGATTGAGCTATGATTTTTGTCATTGCAGTGAATTCATTTCTTTTGCCACTGACATCAATCACTCCATCCAAAGAAATATCTGACAACCAGATCTGAGTCATTTCATCTGATCGGATGATAAACGGACTTGCTTTGAATCCCAGTTTGCATGGTGATGGTCAATGCTCTGTTTATCATGGACAGATGGCACATGTATGATAAAGGCCCTTTTGGACTCTTTCTTCACACTGTCTTTAACAGTTCATACATATCATGATACTTGTTAGTATAGTTAGTAAGTATCAGGGCGAAAAGACAGATATTATGAATCACTGAGCATTCCCCCCCCCCAAATAAAATAAAAAAATCTTGCGCCATTAATTACATTTTCAGCTATCTTCAGTGCAGCAGAGATTTAGAACAAAATCATATAATATCATGTCCAGACATATAAGTTCAAAATGAACAGCCAAATTAAATTTTCATCGCCACCTAGAAGTAGAACTATCATGAATGACAGCACTGATCATAAGAGTCTGAATTGTGCAAGAAGTGGCTTAAAAACATAATGTGATGTCCACTGGTTAGTTGGTTCAAGATGGACACTCAAGTTGTTTTTTCCATCATCTACTGTCCCTCAAAATTTTGAAATATGGTCCTTGTCTTTTAAAGAAAAAAAAAAGTGAAAAGAATGGGAGAACCATGTATAAAAATATATTATATAAGTAACCACATTGCAGACAAAAAAGTGAGTTCTACTATAACCAAAGTATAACCAAATTAGGGTTCCGGAGAAATTATAAATGCTTCACCATGATTTACTGAGGCAGTTCAACTCAGAAATTGAATGTGAGGAAAAAAGTGTTTCATTGTCAGTCAGCAACTACCCCACGGCAACTCCTCATTTCAACCGATCTGGATTGCTTGTAAACAACAAACAATATGGCTGCTATACTTAGACAATCTTTTCTGCAAAGCTTAAAAAAAATTTCTATGAGAAGCAAAGCCAGAAACTCTTGCATCAAGTAACAATCTACGGGATTTTCTACTGCCAATACTCTAACAACACAAATTACTGCTAATAAAATACTTCCTGGCTAAGATATTGGGAAGTTCCAATTTGGAGGAACTAACTGGCAATAATTATCAAACTGCATCACTCAGGCCAAGTATCGAATCCTCTACCATTGGGATAAACAACGAAAGTGGCTTCTGACTTTTCCACATACAACAAATGAAACCACTGATCTGCAGAATAATAAAGTTTGCATTTCCTTGTTAAGATTTCATGGTGATAAGTATAGCTCACCGGAAAACCCATCTATCTCCAACAAATATTCAAAAAGCTACTAAATAAGATATGCAGCGTTGAGTAAATGAACCTTCCTCATATTTCTATGTGTGAGAAACTGTTTCTAATACAAACCATAATTAAAAATGTGACATTTTTTGTTCAGATGTTCAAAATTCAATTCATTGATAATAATTTTTGAAAAATTTAACTAAAATAAGCAGTGTAACATTAAGCCCTATTCTAAACTGCAGTGAAATAGCATTTAGCTTCTTCACAAATGGAAATTGATACTTGATTCATCTTGTTTTATGCACTAATTTTATGCAATTTTTTATTTTTTTTCTACCATTAGTAAAAGTATACTGTACCTTGTATTTCCTGTCACTAAGTTGCTGGTAACATTGAATGGGTTTGCCTGGACTGGGATTCTGTTCTCACGCATTCAAAATGTAGGTTTGCACTACATAAAATGACATAAACAAAATTAAATTTAGTAAAGTCTACATTTTGGGACCTCCTATCCCAACAAAAATGTTCATATGTTTTTGTCTGCTGCCTAAAAAAATAAAACTGTATTGGACTATTAGTATTAATTTTTTGCAACTGACCTACTGGTGCTTGTGATTAATAGAGACAGCTTCACTTGAGTCCTTCTTATCACTAAATCCAATTCAAAGTTAGGGTAATAGTTGAAACGGATGAATGCGGTATGTCTTATCCGCTACAAGTGTGCACTTTTGTGCAATTCATTTAATCTTAGGTTTAATCTTAGAGCAAAATCGAGGGACTTAGGTTGAGTAGACTATCACTCGATATTCAGCTTCCTAGGAAATGAGCAGGACTTTGCATCCTACAATGTTGGATGACAACTGTGTGTATTCACGAAGAAACATATTTTATTTCAGTGCGCGCGGACAAGGTAATCTGGACTACATCTAGATTTGGATGTGATCTAATCTGGGTCTTTTATGTCAATCAGTGTGACGGTAATCCTGGTGAAGCGTTTTCAAACACACTGGAGTTTTGCTAACAGCTACGCAATTTACGGATTTTATCTTGAATTTGCTTACGCCTCTGGCGACGACATGAAGTGTCTCACATCGATACTGACCTTGATCAAGGTTTTCGCCTCATACGTGAGAGATGTTTGTCTTCTATCGTCTGGCCTCTCAGCCCCTATGTTGTTGTTGACATCATTTCAATCACCTGTTTCGGAACCTTTTGTCATGATGATGTCACGCCGAGTTTCCACGAGAAGGCGCGATAAGAAGCGAGGTCATTGCGGTAAATCCCATGGTCGCCGACAAAATCCGTAAAGTATCTTTGGTCGGCCTTCTTTCTCCTTTGCATCATTAATTTTTTTTGCTCATTGTTTAAATTTAGTATCTGAGCCATTTGTTCCATTTTTAGGTATGGATCTGGAGAGGAAGACCATGAGAACGATGTCTTTACATATTAAAGTAATATCTGTGCATTAAAGAATTAGTCGATCCGTTGAGCCCAAAGTGTAATTGTGTAGAATCTAGTTAACTTTGTAATGTAATTCTCATGCAACAGCTGAATCAGTTCAATTCTGTTTTAATGATAAATCAAGATTTCAGTGGATCTTTGATAAATTAAAAAAGGCGCTATAATCTTGTTGGTTTGGGGAGGGGCAACAAATAATTAAAATTTGATTTTTTATTTAAGGCGGCTACCTGACTAGCCGTTCACCCTTCGGTCCATCCATTGTCTGTTTGTTCTACCCAGCTGGTTCTGTCGTGATTTTTTTTTATTAATATAATTGCATAACTGCAGCATGTCCTACCAACAATATCTGTCACCGTGGACGAAGGTCATGCATTCATACCATTACTTAACCCTATCCTTCCTGTCTAAGATGTAAAACATTCCATTTCCTTTCTCACTTCATATTAAATAATAATAGAGAGTATTTTTGTTTTCCGCTCGGCTTCGTGCTATCAAACTCTTTTTTATACGGTCCTTTCTGCACATTTGCTGTTTTAGAAAGTTATTTTTTCGGACACAATATATATCATTTGTTGATGCTATTGTTTTCAAGCGCGTTGAAAATATTTTACCACCATCTATATTATATGTGCCTTTCCATACCTGATTGATTCGGATATCGTCACTCGCAACCCCTTTCTTACTTTTTAATTCTACATTTGGGGATCTTTTTTCCTTTGCCTGTGTGCTTTGTGAGGTTTTTCTTTTCTTTTCTTTTTTTCCTCTCTTGATACACACACACACACATACACACACATATAGATATAGAAATACAGATAGATATAAATATAGATATATATCATTCTTCATTCTCTTCCTATTCTTCTCATTAATTTATCTCCTTTTTCCTCATTTTCTTCTCTTTTTTAAAGCTGACATCATTGTTCTCATTGGTGACTGGGGGTCAGCGGTATTTTTCGGCCAAGTCGACCTGTCCACCGCTTGGTCATCTCTAGCGCGGAGAGTCAGTAAAACCACAAGGGCATTCATGACTTTTTTGTAACTCGATTGACAGCCCCATGCGGCTGTGACCGGTTTGTCTAGGCCTACGGGAAGAATTTTGGCGCGCGCGCTTAGTGCGTCTTTCAACATTTAATTCTCACTCTCTTTTTTTTTTTTTTAATGTAGACCTATGTAGCCTTTCAGTCCTTAGAGTTGGGCAATCTTGACTTTAAATAATGTCCCAAGACGATCAGAAGAAACTTTGTTGGTAGAAATTAGAAGTCTTGGAAAGTTTGAAAATTTTGCTCAGACAGCGTCTCTGCCTGCTGTTCATACCATTTTGAACTGCCAAGGGTTCTTTAACGCGTATATGGGACCTCCGAAATGTTTTCAATGTTATCCAAGAAAGCTAGAAGTCGAGTCTTCTTACCCAAGAAATAAGGGAGGGGGGGGGAGGGGAGCTACTTCCTTTCCTTAGAAGTAAATAGAAGGGCTTGAAATCGTTGCACCTTGATCGAAACGCATGCACCTAAGCCCTTGTCACGGAACCCCCTTTCAAACAGTCAGGAAAAAGACTTTTATTATCAGATTATTATAACCTTATCCTCGAGCCATAAATATCAGTATTATCAGTAGATTATGCAATTTAATTAGCTCACATGTTACCTGTGATTGCTTATGTGCTGATACATAAGATTATGTGGTGCCCTAATACAGTAATACCCACCTGATTTCATGATTAGAAAGGAACAGTGGCAAGTGTTGTGTAGATATGGTTTTTATAAGCCTTTCAACCTCCTGTAGTGGTGGTTATCTCAGCTGTCCACAGCCGTGGTAAAAAAAATAACATAACACAATAAACTATTGTGTTATGTGATCAAGATTAGAGTTACTCTGTTGTGTAGAGTCCCGCAGCCATTTGATTTATGTTCTGTAGCCTACATCAGTACACAAGAACGATAGCGATATCTGAATTTAGTGATGTTGTGCTCTTACTCTTACTGCTGTTTATGCTGCAAGTCTTGGAGCGGAAGGGGGGGGGGGGTGGAGAAGCCTCTGAAGCAAAATTGTTGAAGTTGTTGTTGTTCTCCTTCTTTTTCTCCTTCATCCTCTTCTTTTTTGTTTGTTTGTTTGATTGATTGATTCTTTTAAATAATCTTCTTCTCTTTTTCCTATTCTTTTTTCTCTTACTTCTTCTTCTTCATCTTCTTCTATTTCTTCCTCTTCCTTTTCTTCTCTTTCCTCCTCTTCGTTCTCTCGCTATTAAACTGAGAGCATTCCTTTAATTCCCAATAAGACCATCGAACGACTCCGTATCCGTTATTAAAACCAGGTCTATATAGAAGGTAGAAACTAGAATTAAACTAGGAGACTATGAAATATGAAGACAAAGAAACTGAGATGGTACAACTGAACAACAAGATCTAATGGCCTTGCTAAACGTAGAAGTTTGTTTGTTTTGTTTTGTGTTTGCTTTTGCTTGTTTGTTTATTCGTTTGTTTGTTGTGTGCTTGATTGTTTGTAGGTATTTTTGTTTTTATTTTTAACCTTCCTTTTTAAAATTTTTTGTCTGTTACTGTCCACGAGGCGTAACGCACCGCATAATCTCACAATAATATAACAAATACACACATTCACATGCATATCTTCATCCTCCCTCTGGTTTCTCTCATTCATTTAGTCACTCTGTCACTCAGTCACTCACTCACTCAGTCATTCACTCACCTCACTCACTCATTCACTCACTCACTCACTCACTCACTCACTCACTCACTCACTCACGCACGCACTCACTCATTCACTCACTCACTCACACATTCACTCACTCACTCAGTCACTCATTCACATGCATAAACAGGAAGTGAAGAGGTAGATATAAGATCAATAAACCTACACAGTAGCTATGGGTGAAAAAAAAAAAAGCAATTACAACCAACTTTCCTATGAAAATAATGAAAACAAACAAGAGGCTATCATTTCAGCTTTTATTTCTTTTTCAATGAAGCTAAGCAGAAAGCTTAAAAAATCCGCATCTACAAAGTTAATACCTTGCAACAAAATAGCACCGCATATATAAAGCATGAATGGTTTTAATTAGGCTACTATTCCTATTACAAACAAATATGTCATGCTTTAACAAGCTACGCCTTAATAATGCCACAGGTATTAACGTGACATAATATTTTAAAACAAACAAACAAAAAACTGGGAATCAGCAAAATGAGTTATAGCATGCATTGTATCGCCGAAAGAGATCGCTGTGTTTATTATGAAATTAAAATCCAACTAGGTTCCTGCATGAGATGTTTTGACAAGCACATTGCCATAACAAAAGTATCAAAGCAACAAATTGAAACTCGTGCAAGAAAGTTAAATATTGTACATGTACATTACAATGTCATGATGTGCGTTATTGTACAACAAAATATCGTCATGAAATAATAATAGTGATTTATAAATCACTTACACACACAACAACAACAACAACAAGAAACACGCATACTTAGAACGATCTGTGTAGCCAAATAAACATCCTTATCAAGAAAATACATGTATTAATATGATAAAAAAAATATGATCAAATTTTGCCATAACACCATAGATCTACATAGCCCCAAAAATAAACATTCAGGATATAGCTGTTTTAGCAATAACAGTTTGCCCTTGCTTTGCAATAGAAATGTAAAATTGAAAACATCTCATGCATGCGTAACGAAAATAAACAACTAAACAAATAAATAATGGAGATTTCGTTTTCGAGCTTTATTGGCTATCTACAGACGCATGCGACACGATGAAATCAGGCGCTCGTCAAATTGAGCCGGCCAGAGAAATCACGTGTGTTTCAACAGTGAATGTATTTTTAATTTTTTTTTTCTTCTTCACCAAACCCTTCTATATCAATCTAAAATGCATTCAGAGTTCAACTGACTGGAATGGAGCGAGTAAAGGCCCAAAAATTGTAATTTAGTGGCATGGCCTAACAAAGGTAAAGAAGGATTTACAAAAGTG
>JBCAUA010040602.1:0-11969 GCA_038406235.1 Peronia verruculata | reverse complement strand
TTTCTCCCTTTGTACAAAATGTAGCTTATCTGATTTTTTTCCACTTTTGAGTCTTCAAATATATATATATATATATATATATATATATATATACATATATATATATATTTATATTATATATATAGACATGTATATAGGGAAAGGATTGGAAGGGGGGAGCAAAAGACGAGAGGTAATGATAGATAGAGGGAAGAAAGCAAAAAAGTGAGGAGGAGGAAGAAAGGAAAGAATGAAGGAAGGAGTAAAAGAAGGAGGGACAGAAGAAAAACAAGGTAGGAAAGATACACGGAAGGTGGAAAAGATGGAAGAAGAGAAAGAATGAATGAGAAAGGAACAAAGGAAAGAAGGAGAGACGAAGGGAGGAAGGATGAAAAGAAAACGCGAGGGAAAGTAAGAAGAGAGGAAGAGAGCTTGGGGGGGGGGGGGAAGGACTCACTGACAGAAAGGAGAAAAGAATAGGAAAAAAGTACAGAAAAGGAGGAGAAAAGAAAGAAAGGCAGAGAGGGAGAATAAAAGAGAGAAAGACAGAAAGAAAAGGGCAGAGAAAGGAAGAAGAAAGAGAGACAGAAAGGGACGGTGAAACAAGAAAGAAAGAACGAACGAGACAGAAAGAAAGAAAGAAAGAAAGAAAGAAAGAATTCTTGTACTCACTTGCCCACTTCTTTGTCCAGTTCATAAAGGTCATCAAATTTATCCTTGGTGTTAATTTTGACATCTCGGGGCTCGAATGGAAGTTCATCTGTCAGAAACACAGCAAACTCTGGGGTTCAGCGTATTGAACTCTGTCTGTGTGTGTGTGTGTGTATGTGTGTGTAATTCTTTCTAAATTCTTTTTTTTTCTACTAATCATGTTATCCTAATTAAATATAAAACTTGGCCGTAACACTCAAACATAAATTTACGATGAATTGATCCTTACAATTCATGTATTGCCAACCTGTTATTGAGATGCATAAAATTTTATGCTCAGCATCCTATCGTAGTGTGTTAACTTATACTCACTGGTACACAGCTAGGGTAATTTATCGTGCAGACCCTCAAGCGTGCATTTAATCACTTATACACTTGAATCCCAGCACTCCGAGATACAGCTTTTGAGAAGTTTGTTTCTCTTTCTTAGTTTTCTATCTTAGTTCAGGTCTAACTATTGTTTCTTTTGTCCACCAAATACCGAAAAACAACAACAACAACAACAAAAAACCCACCTCTCCAGGAGTGGGGCTATTATTAGCATAACAGATCAAACAAAAGATCCCTGGCCTTAATAACGTGTGACCCAAAGGAGACCATAACCACTGACACAGACGGCTTGACAATGTCACGTTCTATATAAGGCTTTCAACCACCTGCAGGCGGTCATCTCGTTCAACAAAGGCGGGTGATCAACCCACTCATATCATGAAACAGTAGAAAACAACAACAACAAAAAAAAGAAAGAAACAAACAAACAAAAAAACAGGCAGGCTTAGAACCAGACACATAATTATAAACCTGTTATTGGGTGAGAAAGATGTCGAGGCCAGAAACCAAACAGTCATATTAAGAATTGTGTTAAAACATGAGCTTGTAAGTTCAGATTTAAATGAAAGATTGATCGCTGTGAACAGCCCAGTTCCTTCCCTTTGCCAGACACGAGGTGCTGAACAGTGTAACCAGTTACTTCCCTTTGCCAGACACGACAGGTGCTGAACAAACAGTGTAACCAGTTACTTCCCTTTGCCAGACACGACAGGTGCTGAAAAAACAGTGTAACCAGTTACTTCCCTTTGCCAGACACGAGAAATGTAGGGAAGAGAAAACAGTCATGTCATTTGACTTCTTGTCATTCGAAAGGTTGATCACAGATAAAAATAATAATAATAGAAAAGAATAATGATAAAATTATTTCAATCAGGAGAAACATTTTCCTAATATCATAGATTCTTCTAATTTTTTCATGGTGATAGTTTCAGGCAAAGAGCACAAAGGTATTTTTTAAAAATCTATTTATTTATTTATTTATTTTTATTTATTTATCTATTTATTTATTTGTTAATTTATTTATTCATTCATTTATTTATCTATTTATTTATTTCTCTATTTATTTATTTATTACTTATTTGTGTGAATGTGTGTGTGAATGTGTGTGTTTTGTTTTGGTTTTTATTTGTTTGTTTGTTTGGTTTGTTTTTACTGGCTGTTCCACATCTGTCTCTGACAAAGACAAGAAACCGGGTTTGGCCAAACGATCTCCCACTGTCTGATAATGATTTCACTTCTGGGTAAGGGTGGAGGAGTGGAGGGGGAGCGGTGGGCAGACTGGATTCTAATCCCTCGTGCTATAACTATAAGCACGTCGATAACACTTGGGCATTCACGGAAAGTAACCTTAACTGACTCAGCCCGGCATGGATGTGCTGCTCCTGACAGATGTTTCTTCTTATTCTTACTATTATCCTTCTTCTTCTTCGTCTTCTTCTTTATCTCCACTTGGATTGAATGTTTAACAGTCCGCTCCATTCCGCCGCTATTGTGAACTTAGAGCTTAGGTCTTCAAAAAGGTTTTCTTATAATTATAGGAAGTCTTTGCTAGAACCTATCTCTAGCTTGCCCAAGTTGTTCCATTTTCAGGACGGGATCTGTTTTACTAAAAAACAGGATCAACATTAACATGGTACAAAATAATGATTGTTCATTTAGCTTATGTGCAGACCAAAGTCAGTACAGATTTGATGGAAAGGGATCAAAGCAGCTCACACGGCTGGGACTAATTCCAAGTTAATCCATTCAAAGAAGTGAATCGATCCTGCCTGTGAACATGTTAGCCAGTCTGAGCAGATTTAGTCTTACGGTCCCGTAACAGCCGGACTCTTCAAATCCTTACACCCAAGCGAGCCATGCCGATGTCAGACAATCAAATATGGCGCTCTGTGCATGTGGTAAACAAACTGACAACTGTGGGTCAATCAGCACAGGGGCGTCACATCAGGTGCGTCGAGGTTGGGGACGTAAGGAGGAGGAGGCATACAGGAGGGTTAAGTGGGGGAGGGTGTGTACAAGATCTACTGGTAACAGTTGTACTGGTGTGGTAATTAATTTTTAAAAAAAATATCTACACTAAAATAATACTAAAAAATAAATTTAAAAAAAAAAAAACAGTTCCTGAATAAATGTTAAGTACAATTTTGTTTGTTTGTTGTCTGTTTGTGTTTCAGTTCTTCTGACTAGAATCTCTATCCAAATGGCAGAGGGCAGAGCTACACCCCCTTCTAGCCCCCTTTCCTCCACCATATGAATATACACGGCCCTGACTAGTCCCATCATGAAAATATAAAGTAACGATATAGTCTAGTGTGGTGGATGTCGCTGGGTGCCAAGCTAGACCGTAGGCGCCCATGTGTCTGTCGGTATCGTATACCAAAGATGTTGTACAGCCGTTCAGGTCATACATCCAATGACCAGCTGCCTGCATGCAAACACCTCTCGCCATAATCTCCCTTCAAACACTCTCAACTGCTGGATACAATAATGGATATAACATGCTGTTCCATACACTGGATATTACATTGGATACAAGCTGGGCATACACTGAGCATACACAGGGCATATACAGGGCATATATAGGGCATGCATTAAGCATAGCTAGACAGGCTGGCAAATTTTGTAATATCATGTTAGAAAAATTTACAAGGATTAGGTGATAAATCATTGAAAGGTATAGTTAAGCTCACGAGGCGAGGAAAAACAAGCATTATGTCAGGCCGAACAGGCGAAATACATCGTGCACGGGTCTGGTGTAGGCACCAACTCGTTTTTTTCCTTCACAAAAATATCTCGAATAGTGTCTAGTTTGTACGAGGTGGAAGGGGCGGGGAGCAAGAGGGGAGGTGGGGGTCCGTAAGCATACAAAAACAATATAAGTAATCACTTAAGTAATAACAATATCAAAAATGTATCATAGGGATGGACTTTTTGTCATCATCTCAAGTGTGGACGTCAGACCCGCTGTCTCTGTGTCAGGTAAGTATTGCCTGATAAATAGGACACCACGCTGGAATTGGCTGTTTCTGTCTGCCATTATGAGCTAAGCGTATCCAAGTAGAAAAACATGTCCTGTCTCATTTACCTGCTCACAGGCTCTTTTATTGAATTAAAAAGTAAAACAAACTGTAGGTGACTACATACTAAGGGCTGAGTGTGTCTGAGTGAGTTTTCAGTTTTTCAGTCTCTTTCGTCTCGTTCTTTTATCTACATATCAACCTGTCCCCCCCCTCCCCCCCCCCCCCACCCAATCCCGGCTGGACATTCTATCACATGCCAGTATTACTGTCCAACACAATTAATTGCATTTGTAATATGATAACCCAACTCAGTAGGACAAAATGATTTATTTTTTTACGTCATCTACACTGTTATAAATTATTGACATTTACATGTTAAAAATTATTGACAGTCACGTTGTCATGAATTATTGACATTCACGTTGTTAAAAATTATCTGTCAGGTTACATAAGAGAATTGCTACTTTTTTTCATCCAATCCAAGATTACGTTTCACGGAGTAGAGGAGAAAGAAAAAAAAAAACCTGTAGCAGTGAATAATGCACAAAAGATTAGCCAACTACAGATCACTGGGCCGGCCAATTTCAAAGTCATACAAGTATGAACAAAACCCGATATAAAACGTGTTAGGAAATAGGATTGTCACGGGGTTTTCAAAACAGTACAACTGTTGTGTCAGGTGATGAAGCTCAGCTAAATGTATCTGGGATGGCCATGTTATTTAGCCCGATCATGCTGGCCAGCGGCCATCTTGGTACAACACTGTGACATATTTCTCTCTGACTTGTTCAGATTCTGATGTTTTGGTACCCTATGAGTGTAGTCTCATACATGATCACATAACACAATAGTGATATCTTATTTTTTTTACCACGGTTGTGGACAGCTGAGATAACCACTACTACAGGAGGTTGAAAATCTTATAAAAACCAAAACTTCTGATGTTTCTTGCGCCGTCAGCGTGAGAGAAAAGTAATAGTTATGATTTACATTGTATTTTCGCGACAGATGTGCTCGGCACTTAGGATGTTCTAGATGTAAACCCGACAATGGTTTGGCGGCCTGCCCACACAACAGCTGATACCAAGGGACATAACTACAGCTGGCACTAGGGGACATAACCACACGGACTTTCTGTCTACTCTCAGCTCGATGGGTAGAGGGAGTGAACTCAGCATTGCCAGGACTATAAACTCCAAAAATTTGGGAAGCAATTCACTAACTCCAGACTTACCATCGCAATTCTGAGATCGCTCGCTGCGGGGACAATATTTGCTTTAACACTTTGTGCTTCATCAAAGCACTGATAACGTTCTCACTTTTACCCTGGCATCAATAGGCAGGGCCGAAGGATTGGGGTATCTCTGGATGATAATTATTCATGGTCCAAAAAAAGACAGTTTAGATCTAAAGGTAAATATGAAGTGAGCACTTTGATGAACCATCACGTAATATTTAGCCAGGTCAGTATTCACGCACAATATGATTATAATGAGAAAGTTTTTGAGCAAGTCAGCCCTTGACATTTCTACGGTTAACCTAGAGGAGATAAGTACAGGAAAGTTTACAGTCCCAGCAGTGAAAGGGTTAAATAAATGTGAGGTGTCAGTCAGACATGTAAGAAAAAGTGCCAAAGAAGTTACAAGGTGGGTACGTGTGGGGAGTGGCCGTTATGTATGTGTGTATATAGTATGGTCTTCAGTAGTTCTTAGTTACCTCGTCCTCGAAATTCTAACGTTGGAGTAAACACATCTGTGAGGGAGGCAAAGATTGGGCACGTCAGGGAGTGGAGAATCAGAAAACAAAGTAAATAAATATGATATTAATATATCAGCAGAAAAAATTGAGAAAAAGAGTATAACATCAATGAATTTATTTATCTACTTTTAGACAGAAAATGAAATACTATCTGAAAATAGCTAAATAGATAATGTGTGGATGAAAGTCTATATTGTTTGTTACACAGATCAAAGCAGAGCTAAATCTGGCCGGAGAGAAACAAGACGGGGCGAGGGAGGGGGGGGGGGTTGAGAATGAAATACATGATAACCAGAATACTCGTGATATAATATCTATACATGTATATAGTTATGTTTGACCCCAAAGGAGACAATCCATGCTAGCAGCCCACAGTGGTTACCTTGTAAGCAAATCCCTACAGAAATACGGACGAAAAAAAGGCAAAAGTTAGCACTGAAGCAAAAACTCTGGCCTGTCAAAGTCTATCCACTGCATGGCAGCAATGAGTTAATTACTACGGGCAAAAATCTAAACTACAATAGGTTACATGCCATTAGATCGGAAAGCGTCAATCTCAAGTCACCATTGACATAGAGAAATGTATCGCTAGGAAATCGCCTTCCTATATAAAAAACTAAGTAAATAAATTCAAAACATAAACAAACAAATAAACAAAAATAAATAAATACGTGTGATAATCGACCATGGGTCTATAAAAAATGTTTTTTGTATCGCTTGATTTGATCATGTAGCCTACAAAGAGTACACCCAGACAGATAGTTGAACATTTCCGATGCAATTCTTTTTGCCTGTGGTTATTTACAAATAAATAAATTGTTTTCCAACGTTATTATCTGTTCAGCTATTATAAAATGTGCCAATGTTAAAAATCTATGAAGGATAATTTTGAAAAAGAAAAATGACAGACAGTTCAACCTCTTTGAAGATGCAGAATTTCTTTCATCTTTGTTCACAGCATTCTTGTCACTTTTATTTATTTATTTATTTTTACATGCTGGTCGATTTTATTACATAAAATGGATGGTGCGGCCATTTTTTTTTTTTTTCATGAAAATGTTCATATGATAAAAACAAGGACCATGAAACATTTAGGAGACTGCACGGACGGGAATCGCTAGGCAAGTCAGGTCAAAAATAACTTTGTATCTTTCACTTTCTGGGCACACAAGACACTAAAAATGAGAGCAACATAACTGTTATGGTGCTGGGTAGGAAATTCAATGTTCTGTACAACTGATACTTTTCATATCCATACAGAAAATTTTTACTATCTGAATTGTCAAAGCTATATGTTCGAATTTTATTACACCCGATCTGAGGAACGTTTGACTTTATTGTGATTTAATTCAAGCAAAGTGTTAGAATTAGTAACAGCATCCATCAAGCTTCATACTTGGTACATCTATTCTAAATTCAACCATAGCATAACAGAACTGGCTCTAAGACAGATCGGACAGATTATTCTCTGGGGAACTCGCCAAACTTCGGCCGCCATATTGAAATGCCTGCCCAACAAGAAAGCAAGCCCTAGCCTATCACTGCTCTATAAATTTAAGTCTTCGCCAGATTGAAGTTCTACTCATCTAGATGAAAACAGCACGCCTCTATTAGTATTACATCTACTACGATGCTTCACTAAGTAGTTCTGCGATCTGAAAAGCTACCAAGCCCTGACAGGTAAATCAAAATGGCCGTCAGGCCAAATGGTTGTTGCGTACCAATCGGGAGAATGTTGGCGCTGTCAAATAGCCAGTTCTGTGCATAGCACACTGTCATACTGAACACGTGACAAGTCACACAGAGAACTATAGCACACAGCGATGGCACTGACCTTCAGACTCGTAGTCCGTGGGTGACCTGAAGAGGTCAGAGGTCATGACCCAGTCTGTGGATTCAGAGGGCGGGCCCAGCCCGTGTTTGTTGGCTGCTCGCACGCGGAACTTGTAGCTCGTGCTTGGCTTGAGTTCAAAGATGTGGCAGGAGAGTTCCTGTGGATGGATGGATGGATGGATAGGTTTCTTTGTTTGTTTGTGTCGGGGTTTAATGGCATATGAACACGATCACGGTGTTTACACGTCAAGAAGATTAGAGGAAAGACAGCGGGACAGAAGACAGGAGCAAGGACAGAGAGAGGATATGTCATTTCCTGGATCGTCGAGGATGGCATTCCATGGAAGACATATCCCCGGTGGCGGGCTTTCATCGCCCGCAGGTGGAAGCAAAGAACCTATACAGAGGCAGATGGGTGGATAGATGGATGGATGAATAAACGAATGGATGGATGGATGGGTGAGTGGATGAATGGGTGGGTGGGTGGATGGATGGATAGATGGATTGGTGAACACATCAATAGATATATAAATGGATGGATGGGTGGACGGGTGGATGGATAAATAGATGGATAGATGGATGGGTGGATATATCAAAGGATATATAAATGGATGGATGGATAGATAACCACTGTAACAGTCACCTTGCACTGCGGTATAATGACATCCCAAGACTTTTGTTGCTGTGTCTTGGCCTCTATGATGTAGTAGGTAACGGGACTCCCCCCACTGGAGGCGGGGCTACACCACGAGACGGAGGCGGTGTTGCGGCCAATGTCGTACACATGGGGCGTGCCCACTGGACAGCCCGGAACATCTGATTGGACAAGACAAATATCAAATCAATCAACATAATGTATGTGTAGATATGTTTTTACCGTGTCCTATTTAACTTCCTGTCAATTTCAATCTATCTTTCATCCAATCAATCAATAAAGCAATCAGTCAATCATTCAAACTATTTATCCATCTATCCATCTCCATCCATCCATCCATCCATCCATCTCCAATCAAACAATCAATCAATCAAGCAATCAATCAATCAATCGTCTGTTTATTTGTCTGTCAATCTATTTGTCACTCTGTCCACCTATCTTGCTATCTGCATACATAAATACAATTTATTCATCTACATCTATAGACAGCTTCCCCCAATAATTCCGTCCCCTTCTCTCTCTCTCTCTCTCTCTCTAGTTCTCTCTGTCTCTCTCTGTCACACACTCTCTCTCCATCTCTCTCTCCCTCCCTTCAGCTGCGTCACGAGGATAACTTACTCCATCACAAACATACAGATGGCAAACATAAACAAGAAGCTGCCCGGATTCCGTAACTAAGACTGACCTTCCAGACAGATATTGGCCGAAGCTTGGTCAGTTCCTATGCTGCTGGACACACAGACAGACATCTTGCCGGCATGGGACTGGTCAAGGGAGTGGATGGTCAGCAGGCTAGTCCCAGGCTCTGTCCGAATGTCAATCTGGCCATCTGTGAGAATGAAAGCATAAAGATTGAACTGGACATGAGGTGGACACCATTTGGACAAGAAAAACACCATCTCTCTCTCTCTATCTCTCTCTAGATAGAGAGAGAAGAAAAATGGGAAAGAGAGAGTAAACAGAGGAGAAAGTGACAAACAATCAGGAAGTAGGGAGCATGATGGAAAAAAACAGAAAGAAAGACTAAAAACGACTCAGGGAAAGAGAGAGAGAGAGAGAGAAAAGGACAGTGAGAGAAAGAGATACCTGAAGGCCAGTGTGTGTGTGTGTGTGTGTGTGTTTGTGTGTGAGAGAGAGAGAGAGAGAAAGAGAGAGAGAGAGACACACACACAGAGGAAACACGAAGAGTCACACAGACACTGTCGGTGATCTCACGCTAGCAGCGGGATGGTAATAACGTTGTAAATTGTGTTTGACTTGATGAAGTAAACCAGTTTTGGCACTGAAAACATAAGTACAATCCGTAAGACCGTAACGGTAACAATAAGTAATGTAATGTATTATCTATTGACATATAACCAGTTCCAGTAACCTGTAACAGTAAACAGGGGAAACAAATACACATGTTCAACATCTCTTTCCGACTATGCAGACAGTTGAAACAGTCTGTATTTTGTAGCGGTCCTGTGACTGTAGTGACAAGTAGCTCAATAGAGTTCACTAACAGCCTGGGAAATTCCAAAAACCCATAACCTTGGCCTTGCCTCACGTAAGTCAGTTTCACTTTTTAGATGATTCTGTTACGATGGGTAGAAAATTTATGGCTATCTATTGTAATGAACCTAAATGTTTTCCAAACAACAGTAGTAGTGAGTGGTGTTAATAATTTAATGGCGTAGGAAAACGACTGAAGTACTTCCGAGTTGGGTTTTTCCCGAACTCTTGTGTTCTACCATTGGCGAGGATTTCTCTCCAATTCCTGCAGGTTTAAATGACTGAACTTGCCGATGTTTGACAAGCTTGGCCTATTTACGTATTACTAAAATACGAGACTGAGAACCATGATAAGAGCAAATTTTCTCCATGAGATACAATTACAACACTAGATACGAGATTTTTCACAGAACATACTCAAGAGCAAAGGAGATACATGTATCACCTTCAACCCGGGTTTGTGTAATATTTATGTCGATCTGTATAAACAAAAAACAAAACAAAAAAACAAACAAACAAACAAACTGGATTCTTGAAAATCTACTTCACTTAAGAACATCGTATGACTATTGACGTCTTCAGCCCTGAGACAAAACCTTCATCGGAAATGTGATAAATATTCAGATTCTGAAACTGATTCTGCACAGAATGTAAATAAAGACAAGGAGACGCCAGTTCTAATTCTTTGGCTGTCCCATGTACAAAACTATCAGAATTGTGGAAATACATAAAACATCCTAGCAACATATGTGCTGCTGAGTATGTCTTCAGCGACCCATACAAAATCATCCTGGCAATGGACACAAAGTTCAATTTCTGACAGCTGACAGGAACTACTGCACACATTCCTCTTCACTGACGGAATTCCCGGCCCCACCGATAGATATAATGTATGCAGGTAACCTATGACCCTGGAGTATTGTATTTTTCTATGACGCCTTTTCAGTTTGCCAATCATGGTGACCTGATGTGTCGCGTCATCCCAGGAAAGATGCCGTGGTTTGCCCTGGGAGGTCTCCCCCCCCCCACCCCCCGCAACAAAAAAGTCCAGAAACAGTGGCTGGTAAAAGATCAGAGTGGATGATTATAATCAAACTTCAAGATAAATTAAATGGGCTCAGCCAGTTTGAGAAAATGAATGCCAAATTTGATAATGTAATTTTAACAATCTTCTGGTACTGGTGACAAATCCAGCTTACTGAGAAAGGTCAACGTATGGAGGTCATCGTCATCACAAAGTTCAGCTATGAATCACAAAATGAAATTATAAAAGATTGGTTGTGAACGGGTTAAAGTCCCCCAAATCCAGTGTGAAAAATGTCACCGCAGTTATTGTAATAATAAACCTAACTGGTCCAAAATCTGCCCCGTCAACCTAAGGTCAACCAAATCCACAGTGAAATTGTTACCATCTCCATTTACTGTTAGAACTGTCTCCCAAACTTGCCCAGGATGACCAGAACCACTTACATTACATTGTAAAATCTGCCTAGTTTTCAGATGGATTAACTAAACGTCCAAAGATTGCACGATAAATTACCTCTGATATGTACAGCTGGTTATACGCACTGTGAGTTGATACTGGGCAAATGCCGCCAACAGTTTTCTGTATCTCAGTAACAGGTTGGCAAAATGATTGCGGGGTCAATCCATTGTAAATG
The DNA here is from genome assembly GCA_038406235.1 of Peronia verruculata. Taxonomy (NCBI): domain Eukaryota; kingdom Metazoa; phylum Mollusca; class Gastropoda; order Systellommatophora; family Onchidiidae; genus Peronia; species Peronia verruculata. The sequence continues at coordinate 528 of JBCAUA010040602.1, read as the reverse complement.
TTGGATTATTGTGACTGGATTTATATCTCATTAGAGCAGGAAGACTACTGGATAGATAGGAAACCAAACACACAAACTGTTAGACAGACAGACAGGCGAACTTACTGTGACAGTACAACAGAGGCAGACATGCAGTTAGATCACTGGAAGACAGAAAAGCAGGCATAAAGACGGAGACACATCGAGAAAGCCATACAAGGGAAGAATTTGCCAGAATACGCAGATCAAGAGACAGACAATCATGTAGGTACACCGTCAAACTGGTAAGCATCCCGATAGGCAGACTGTCCGGCAGAGATAGACAGACAGATAGGTGGGTAGGTAGGTAGGTGGGTAGCAAGTAGATAATTAGATCGATAGGTAGATAGACAGGTAAGATGCACAAACAAACAGATTGACCGACCAACCTACTGACAGACAGACAGACTGACAGACAGACTGACAAACAGATAGACAGACAGACAGACAGGCAGACAGACAGACAGACAGATAGATAGATAGATAGATAGATAGATAGATAGATAGATA
>JBCAUA010040569.1:0-11969 GCA_038406235.1 Peronia verruculata | reverse complement strand
AATTAAGCTTACCACTTTGACGGTCTCTAAAAAATACATGCGCAATAGGAGTTTTATTCCCCCCCCCCCCCGCCCCATAAAAAAAAATGTTTTGTGCAAGGGCTAGGAAAACAGGTTGAACTGAACACCACAATAAAGTAAAATCATGAAAGCCGCTCATCTCGCTCACATGCAGTGTGGCGGAATAAAAGAAGTATAGGCCGAGATTTGAGATTCATAAAATTCGTCGGTGAGTGGTATCAAAATACAAAAGAAATGATTTGGGACTTTGGGGGAAAATTTCAACTCACGACAGGGGAAAAATAAGGTAAAAAAATGTAGAGGCGGGAAGGTACGGTTAGGGTCAAGGACGTGTGGAAAATAAAACTAGCAGACCAAAGAAAAGAGAACTCTTGCATCACCGACTTACACAGAAGCACACCGAGTTTTGCCTCAGTCTCATCAGGTCAGGTATGTGAGCTAGTAGTTAGTTTCTAGTTGGATGTACTACCCATTTCATCGTAAAACCGTTTGTAACCTGTGCCAGGCATTGCTCCTATTCCCTCGGACATAGTTACGGCTTCGTGATTAAAATTGTAGAGCTACTCACTGATATTTTACGTCGAACATGGAAAACCCGTTCCCATCCAAGCTGGGCAGTTTACTGATGACTGCGCATCTGCTGTCGTGCGTGGGCCCTTGCTGATTGCTTTACAAAATATAGATCTAGATCTAGATCTATCGACATCTGGAGATCTAGATCTATTGCCAGGGTGGACAGAGTGTTTCGACCAACATCTGACAATTAACATAACTTCATGAGTTTATTTTTGCTTGCAATTGAAAAGTAGATATCTAATCTAGATCTAGATCTAGACTCTAGATGACTTGACTTTCATTGATGACTTGACTATCTATTCTAGACTCTAGATCTAGATCTAGTCTAGTCTCTAGATCAAGATCTAGATCGAGATGTAGAGCTAGATCTAGATCTAGATATCTGGACTCTATTCTAGTTCTAGATCTAGATCTAGATCTAGAATAGATAGTCAAGTCATCAATGACTTTTGCAGATCCAGATCTATCTGCCAAGATCTATAGATCTAGACGTCTAGATCTAGATCTAGATCTACTCTACAAGTTCTACACTAGGGATCTAATCTAGAATATATCTAGATCTAGATCCTTAGATTTTACACTTTTTAAAAAGTCATTACATCTGTTAGGTCTATTGACTGCCTAACAGGCCTACACAATAGTTTGCTTTTTATTGACCTTTCATTATTGAATGTTTTTGGATGTCATTCATACATAAGAGATTGAAGTTTTTAATGGTGCATAAAATGTAAGTTGGTCATTTTCTAGCCGATATAAACAGAGCTTTAGCTACAAATTGTGACAGAATTCTCGCCCTTTCAATTCAGTTTTTAGGAATTCAGGAAGCAACCAGAATTCACATATAACTTGCAGTAAAAAATTTGTTCTGACCAAGCGAACAGCTGAAAATTCCATCTGACTTGAGTAGGGGGTACAAACACTCCAAACTGTTAAGTAGATCAACCATTGACATAAAAAAAAAAAACATAAAAATGCATGGGACCAGTGACAGCTATCGTAGATCTCATGTTGGAGCAGTAGTAATCATCAGTGGGTATTCTATTTTTAGCAGGGGGTACAACACCTTGCGGGGGGGGGGGGATTACCAAGTTTTTGTTCGGTCAAATATGAACCAGTGTAGTAGCTGTTTTTCTAGACAGATTCATTGAGTTATTTCGAGGTTGGTCACTTGACTGAAGAAACGTTGCTCACATGTTGATTTTTTGGTGTCTGCTCATCATTGGTCAAGAACTGCTTGTCATGCACAGAACATGTACACAAGTCAGTTTATGAGTGAAAATCTCCCAGTCATCTGACCAATCTCAGGATATCTCATTCAGCAAAGCAATTACTTTCATTAAGAATCAGTCTGCTCACAATGTGAAGCTTCAGTACTAGCTAGCTAATTCTTTTCATTTCTTTTGATTTCATATTCCAGTATTTATAAAAGGTGACAGTTTGAAAATGTTACCTGAAAATCCAGATCTCATGGGAAAAATTATTTCATTGTATTTTGCATTATCATGGCTTTTGGAGCTGAGATCTGTATCTGAAATTTATGTATGAAGTTGACATGAAGAACATGAAAATATAATGAATTTGTGCAGGACAATGACACCATTAATGTCACAGTATTTAATAAAGGATTATTTTCAAAACACCATGGAGATCTTTGTCTGTTAAGGTTACCAATTGTAAGTTTCTGTTTTGAGTAGGCCTAGTTATGTCATGCTTGTTGTTGAGTGAATTAAATACATGACGTATGTTATTGGCTGCGATAGTATCGAGCTGATATATGGTTAAAAATTATGGGATTTACTACTTGGCATTCATCCCAGTATCATTTGAAAAAGTGACAAGATAAAATTGTTTCTCAAAGCCCAGTTCATGAGCTGATGCAAATTTGTGAAGAAAAATGTCTTACTCACTGTATGACAGCTGATCATAGAGCAAAGGATATACTTACATGGTATGTGACAGTAGCAGACTGATTGTGATAGTAGTATTTCTCAACAGTGGTCAAATTTTGATTTTGTAACTTCTCATCACCCCACATTTAAACTGTCTTTATGTAACTACCTCAGTTTTATGTTGTAGTTTGGACGATACAGTTCTGGGGCAATGATGTGCACAACCTTTCAAGTATTCATTGTCTAAGTATATTGACTTCTGGAGTGTTACTGTTTCAAAATATAATGTTGAAAAGAGTATGGTTTAATCATTTCTTCTACGATTTCAACACTGAAATTTGGATAAACTGAAGTTTGAAGTCTGATATTTGTTAAAACCAGCACCAAAATCACTATGCACCAACAAACCATGACCTGTGACATATTAGCAAAATGGTTAAAGGAATTCATCTTTTATTATGGCTACATGTGTGAAAAACAAAAAAACAAAAAAGCGAAAGAACAGACAATAAGATGTATGATACTGGAAGATGTTGCAAACACAGTCAAGCATGACTAAGTCGTGTTTTTGCTCTGCAACCTGAAATTTCATGGTATTATAATAACACACCCAAATCCTTTTGTTAGCTTTAAAGCTAGCTATCACCAGTGTGAATAGAAAAGAGGAATGTTTATTAGAGGCAAATTACATTTCAAGCAAAGAAACATCACCACAATGTACTAATGTAGTAGATGTTATTGTAAATGCTTTGTCTGTAACCCAGCCTACAGCAGATCAAGGCAGCTACAGACTTGAAAACACTTATAGATCTATCATAACATTTGACAACAGTAAGCTTGAGCAGATAGTTTCTCAGCATAAATACTTCACAGTTATCTGACTGATAAGTTAAGATGCAGCCATATTGAACCAAATGAAGATCTAGTTATAGTAACCTTCATAGATTAAAAATTATCAGTTCATAAATAACTTTGGTTCTTTTTATGATGAGCTTGGAGAGACACACACTCATTTCAGTGCTATCCTTTTTTACCAAGCAGAGAGTAAAAGTATGTATTTTTATTGCTCATGGAACTGTTCCATTAAAATATTCATAATCTGTGATAGAATTTAAGTATGTATCTTTCAGTTATTGATAAAATCTTTTTTGGCAGAGAATTTTTTAATTTGTTTTGATTGTTTGTTTTGAGCTTAATGAACTGTTGGGTATGCTTCCTGAAAGGTATAGTATTTATTCATTTTTAACATTTTTTTTTATACATCTTTAAAAGACATTGGTGGCTGACAGAAGATTTCAGTTTTAATTCTTCTATCCACATACTGAAACAAACACTGTTAGTGAGGGGAAATTGGCTTGGCCATTTCAGACCATGTCACTGCAGTGCAGCGCCACTGTACTTCCCCTGATATACATCGGGTTCCCGTTTTACAGATGTGTGGGCTGAGGAAAATTGTGCGTTAAGTATCTTTCTTAAGCATAGAACATGCAACCCTTGAGATTCGAACCTCTGCTTCCAAAGTCCTCAACACAAAACGATTGAGCTAACACGCATAGCACTATAGCTTCACAATTTAAATCGTTTTAAGTTTTATTCAGAACATCAGGGGATTATCATGCACTGTCTCAAAGTCGGAGATGAAATGGCAAGCCAGGAATCTTGATGTTTTTTATTTTTCATGTAATCTTATAACTGGATTTGTGATGTCATCCTGTTAATACAGTGGTCTCCACCCTAGAACCCTCCGCGTAAGAGCCCGGTACCCTGCCCTTGCTGCGAAACAGAATTTTTTCTCTATAATTTACCCCTCTAAGAACCTGCTCTGGGCCCTCCCAAATGAAAAAAAAAAAATGCCTAAGAGCCCGGTGTCGGACCAAGATACCTGATGGTATAATTCCACATCATACTGCCCACTTGAAAGAAACACACCGTGTTAGATGTGCAGTTTTAATGGGGACGGGAATGGAGGGAACAGGTAGACAAAGGAGTGGAAGTAATGGTTGATGTATGACTGCATAATCAGGCCAGGTTATTGACTAACCTGTAATCATTTCTTGTTTGACAACACATGGGACAGCTCTTGTGATTTTCTTTGTGGACAAGGTGGTGTAAGTTTAACCTCCTGGCTGGTCAGCAGTTTTGCTACTTCGGTCGAGCTGTAAACCCTTGAGTCACTTGTGTGATTATCCCCATGGTAGCATAGCAATATTATGTTTTCAACAATGTTACTGTTATGTGAAAACTCGCACGGCGTTTAAGCGATAGGCAGTATTGATGTAACTATACACTAAAAAGATCAGAAATTGCTACATCTAAATATAACACATACAAGGAAGAAGGCTGTACTTATTCACGTAGCTAAATCTTTAACTAACATTAATGATCAACTAATCATGGTAATGAAGACAATCTGTGGTCATATGGGTTGCATAACTTTTCAATTTGTCTAAGAACCCGTCCGCCTAAGAACCGGCTTTTTTGTCTCCCGACGACTGGGGTCCTAGGCGGAGACCACTGTAGTAAATAGAAAATAGTACCCACTGGTTTGGCTACAGGCTGTGGAAGGAAATTTGAGAGTCTGCGTACTTTATTGATTTTTTTAATTTTGTAAATATTATACACAGCAGAGAATGCAGCAGAGGAACATTCCAGTTTGAAGATATGCATTCATCTGTTGCATTAAGTGAAGCATAACAAGTTTATTTGTTATCTAGGTACACAGGTGTAAATCTTTGAAATATCTAAAACAGGTGTGTTTGAAGTGTGGATGGATGTGATCAGTATGTTTTATATTATTCGTTCCTCAAAGGTCACAAATATAATCTATCCCTAGCTTAAACTAGTGGCAGCTGCTCAGCAGTGGAGCAGAATCAACAGTGAAAAAAAAAAAAGATTGATTTTTTTTTTTTTCAGATGTGTTATAAACCTCCATCTACATATATATATATATAATTGCTTCATTTCTTAATATTTTTTTTTTATTTGAGAAGATGATGATGCAAGAGTTTGTAACAGGGTTGGCCAGCATAAAATTAAACATTGATAGCAGCAGTTCATTTGCTTGAGAGCTCTTGCACAAGCATCCCTGTTTTGAAGTGGTGAGAACATCAGGCTAACATCAAGTTGATCTGTCGGTTGGGAATTCAGGAAAATTAATTTATCATCCACTTCAGGTCAACATCTGTGTCAGTGACTTAGTCAAGCTTAGGAACATAAGCCGGGTTAATACTTCATGACATGAATAGTTGATGGTCTTGACATTTGATGTAGTAGTTATTCAGCAGTTGCTTTGCACTTGGTCAGGAGCGTAAGTGAACTGAAAGCAAAATTTGAAATTTGAGAAACTTGGAAATGCGTTTGAGATTACAGGGTGAAAAGAAAGAGGACAAATATGGATTCTCTGTGGAATCTGCAGATATAAAATCAATGTGTGGCCATAGGGATGTACTGAGTTTACTGTAAACCTTTTGAAGTAAAATTTAAACCCAAATCATGACAACATTGAGTTGATTTTAAATAATTTTGTTTTTCTTTGTCTCTTCAGAATTAACACTTCAAACATCTTAAAATGTTGAGCCGAGTTCAGAAGCCTGCACAACAGACCGCTGTCTTTGTGAAACATGTCTTGAGGCAACATTCTACCCGGGCTGCCCCAGCAGTTGGCCCAGCCAAAATTGGAGACAAATCTGAGCAAGTATTTGCTAAGGAGGATAAGTTTGGAGCCCACAACTACCATCCATTGCCTGTGGCTATTCAGAGGGCCAAAGGTAAGTCAGCACAATAGTGAGGTGAAATTCATGTGGGTGATTATAAGAGTAGTTTCACTGCATCCCTGATAATCGAAATTCAAGCATTCTCTCATGGACTGAACATTTTAAATGCTTTTGCAACCATCTTTTTCTCAGCTATCTTTGAAATTAATCTAGTCAGGTCACTTTATGTATGAAGTATTAAATCAAAGCTCACAATAAAGCTGTCTTATGTCTGTGTTTAATGACCAGATTTAAATTGAGGGGAAGCACTTGTATGTATGTTATATTAAATTAATGTTACAATAAACAAATTCATCAGTCTATGTGGGCAAAAGAAGAAATATTTTTGGAGGACAGTGAATATTGACATCTGTTACGTTCTATATGTCTTTCAACCTCCTGATGGAGGTTATCTGTTGCCTGTCCTCTTCTGGAAACACTCAAATATCTGTTCACAAAGAGAAGGCTACAGTACATACCATTTTTTGTATCAGTGGGTGTCAGTTGACAAATTTAGATCTTTTTTCTCATTGTGATGAAGAAAATTGTTACTGTATGGCAAACCATACAGCAATCTACATGTTTACACCTGTATGCATTTGAAATGTTGCTTTTTAATTTCTTTAATATTATTTATTTATACATCTTATTTTATACATATTGATACGTGTTTTGAATTCCTGGATGTCATTAATACTGTGTTTGGGGCAATGTTGCTGTAACTGTGTTGATGCATTGTGAAGTAGAAAACTTAGACCCAGTTCCAACTTATATAAGATCTTAATCAATTTATATTTTAATTATCATGAATGTCATGGTTAATATCCACTGAAATTAACACTGCACTTTGTCTTGTGCCTACTCAGGTGTCTTTGTGTGGGATGTGGAGGGCAACAAATACTATGACTTTCTCAGTGCATACAGTGCAGTCAATCAGGGACACTGCCATCCCCGCATCATTGAAGCTCTGAAAAAACAAGCAGACACAGTCACTCTGACATCTCGAGCTTTCTTCAACACCTGCCTGGGAGAGTATGAAGAATACATAACAAAACTCTTTGGTTATGATAAGGTTTTGCCCATGAACACAGGTAAATAAAAAAAAAAAAGATGTTGAAATTTGAGGGAGTGTATTGTCCTTGTTGAACTTTGATTTTAGATAAGTTTAAAGCAAATTAATCAAGGAGAACAGGTCATGATAGCAAAGAATGACTGCCATTTTTCTATTGTACTAGATGAATGGTTCCCAATGTTTTTGTACCTGCGACCCCCAGCTCAAAAACTTCAAACCCACACGACCCCCTACCTGAAAGCGTGAAACCCGTTTGACTAACAGTCGGCATCTTCATTTAAAACTTATTTTCTGTGATTGAGAGGGAAAGAAACATTGAAACAAAAACAAATTTATCAGCATAGAAAAATGTAATTGGTGAGTTGAAATTAGTTTTATCCCCAAGTCACTTCTAGCGCGCGCGCGCACACACACACACACACACGCGGCGCACCCTTTGACCCTTTGGGAACCCCTATATTAGATTATCAGACCATATCTTGATATGAATAAGCAGTGTTGAGAATACTTAAGCACAGTGGACATGTTTGTGTGCTATTTGTTCGGAAATTGTACAATATACAATAGTAGACAGTGTTTTTGAGTAATTTGTTTGTGCTGTGGCTCATCACCTCATGGAAGCCGTAACTGTGCTGATCATTCAGGTACCACTGAGGGTACCTATTTTAACAACTACTGCTCCATCTCTGTCAGTCTTTGATCTGGGTTGACTCGTGACAAACCTGGCTCCCACTAACTCTTTCATATTTGTTCATCCCCTTATACTTATGTCAAGCTCTTCTTTTCATTTCTTTTACTGGGCCTGTGACCACTAGATCTTGAAAATTACTTTATTTTTCATTTTCTTGGATCTTTTGTCATCACTCTAATGAATTCTCTCTATTACAGGTGTGGAAGGAGGTGAAACTGCTTGTAAACTGGCAAGGAAGTGGGGCTATAAGGTGAAAAAGATTCCTGAAAATCAAGCTCGCATCATCTTTGTGGAGGGTAATTTTTGGGGACGAACATTAGCTGCAATTTCATCCTCAACTGATCCCTCTAGCTATAAAGAGTATGGACCTTTCATGCCAGGATTCTCCATCATTCCATACAATGATACCCAGGCTCTTGAGGTAAGAAAGTTAGTTGGTATTCAACATAGTGAGAAGGGAGGAGTCCTGCTGCATAGAGGACATGAAGAAAAGACCTTATCCGAACAGGAAGAAACAAAGCTAAAAATAGTAATTTGTGAATTGGTTCCCCATGTCTAATGCCAGGAAAATCATATACAGATGTATTGGATCTCTGACATGAAATAAAGATCTTGAAGTTGATTCTTTCATAAAGCTGTAATTACATTTTTCCATATTCATATTTCATTATTATAAAGGAACTTTAAGAGATGTATTGGCATTAGCATTATCTCAATCAAATTCTAAAGGCGTTTGTTCTTTTGATAGCTCATACTTTCAGAAGGAATTGTGGATGGTTTGACGTGATACAGCAGTAGAACTTGACCTCATTGTTACCTCCTTCTCACATTTTTTATCGCATAATGATATCCATTCTGCAGAAAGAACTCCAGGATCCCAATGTGTGTGCATTCATGTTTGAGCCCATCCAAGGAGAGGCTGGTGTTGTCGTTCCAGATGATGGCTATCTGACCAAAGTCCGGGAGTTGTGTACCAAATACAATGTACTGATGATTGCGGATGAGGTGCAGACTGGACTGGGCAGGACAGGAAGGTAAAAGCAATCTGAGAAAACAGTTTTCTCAGAACATGTAAGCTGTAGGCACTTGAAGCTTTTCAGCTGTAGTTCTTCAGTAATCCTATGTCTTTATGTATGCTTGCTTGAGAGGGTTGTTCATTATTCAATTTTTTAAATTTGAATTCATATTTTAATTTGAAAATACCAACCAACCGACTTAAAAATGCCAGTTTTTGAAAAGTTTTATTTTCTATCTCCATGTCTACACATATTTGCTATTTCAAGACTGAATTTCAAAGTAAGCTTCATGAAGTGTCTTAGAATTAGAATATTTCTATCGGCAGACTTTATAGCTTGCCCCAAGTGTGTTTATAGAATATCAGTTACTTCATGCCTTGTATGTATATCCCCCAAAATGTGAAAAAGAAAATTATGCTCATTGTGCTGCATATCTGTTCTATTACTGTATTTTCATACGCTGAAAACTTTATTGGTTTTGAATATTTTGTAATGGATATTTGATGAAGAATACAATTTTTGTTATCATTGCTGTGTTGATAGAAGCTACTTGCATTTCACAAGTTACATGTTCACTATCATTTATTGTCCCCTGCTTCTGAAGCCAGTTATCAGTTGTAAGCACCTGATGAATAAGATGTGGAGAGGACCCTGTGGAGGAAATGTTTATTTTGGGTTTGAGAAATACTGTGATCATCATCTTGCTTTGAGAAATTTTTAACATAGCTGTCTTCCTTTTTGCAGGCGCTTGGCTGTTGACCATGAGAACGTGCGACCTGATCTTGTTATCCTTGGCAAAGCTCTCTCTGGTGGAGTGTTACCGGTACTCACTAAATTTCAGCTTCTTCTCATTTCTCTTTATATGCAGTGACATGAACATCTTACTTCTATTAACTCAGGGGTATTTTCAAAAATGACTGTAATCAATTCTTTCATTTTCTTTTATCTTACCATAGTAAAGAAAAAATGGGCAAGAAAAGTGTTTAAAATTAATATATGAAAATATAATATTTACATTTGGCATATTTCATAGAGAAAATTCATGACCAGCGCTCGAGACAGCTTGAAGTGCTCAACAGTGGATGATTTAACAGCTTTGTCAGGGTGTTCATATCATTACTGTAATGGTTGTAGAATTACTCGTTGTGAGTCAAGAAAATAATGCAAGTGAATGGAATGTAAGTGGCAGCTGATTCAGACTGTGGCAAATAGTTGGATTTAGATCTTCTTGCTCTTTATGTCTTCATACTAAGTCATGAAATGGATGAATATATTATTGGTATAGTATCTTTGAGAGAGTATGGTAATTGAGATAACTTCATTTAGAAGCTGGTAGTTTAAATTTAGAAAGAGGATGTGAATATTGTTCTTTGAGAATATAATTCAGCTTATTCATGTGGAAATTATAAGTTAGAGCATTGAATATTAGGAGGGAGAGAGTGAAACCGTTTTTAAATTATCAGCACCTTCTTTATTTGTCTTAGGTTTCAGCAGTTTTGGCTGACAACGACGTGATGCTGACCATACTGCCAGGTGAACATGGCTCGACCTTTGGTGGTAACCCTCTGGCTTGCAAAGTAGCTCTGGAGGCCTTGAAAGTGAGTCAGATTGTATTGAAATATGTGAGATTCTGATGACAGGCGAAGAAATGATGTACAGTTGCCATTTGATATAGTTTGAGAATTGTAGAAAATATTCAACAGTCGATCTAAATGGCATGAAAGAAGATGAGCATCTTGATCTTTTCTCATCAGTTACTGTTCACCATTTCTGCATTTCTCTTTCCTAAAGATAATCATGGCTACGTGTCTTAAATATGAGTTTCACATATTATCTGATTTTGAAATCAGAGTGATGTTACAGGCATTTAAATGAACAAAATAATTTGAGCACATCTGAAAAATTGCTAAACCTAACAAAATCTTTTTAATTTGATATGGTAGCCTTGAACAAACTATCAAATTTCCCCCGTTTCATTGTGGTTTAACATTTCAGTGCTGAAATGCTTTATTTTCAAGGTGCTTGAGGAAGAAAAACTTGCTGAAAATGCTGAGAGACTGGGAAAAATCCTGCGTACTGAACTGAACAAACTTCCAAAAGACATTGTCAGCCTTGTTAGGGGCAAGGGACTTCTTGATGCAGTAGTTATCAATGTTGGTGAGTATGCTTCTGTGTCTGGATCAAACCAGTCCACATTCATAGGACAAGAAAAGAATAAACCTTACACAATGCTGGGGGTAGCCACTGAATAATGCATATTATAGCGTTAAGACACTTTATTATTATTATTTTCTGGCTTATATGAAGGTCATCTGGTTTTTGGTATGGTGTAGTTCCTCAAGAGAATCACTCTCAGAGTATTTGCCTCCTTTGAAAAAAAATCGTGTTCAAGAAGCTAATGAATAATTCATAGAGTTTTATGTCTGCATTTAATGGTAATGATAATGCTTTGATAATATGACAATATAAGTGCTTGTCATCTGTCAATGGTTCATACTGAAAATGCAACCCTCCTTTATGCTGGGTTAGTTTTTCATGATACAGTGGTCTCCCACCCAAGAGTTTGATCATTAGAAGACAAAAAAACTGGGCTCTTAGTTTGATAGGTTAGGCATCCCACTTGACTAATGTCTTGTCTGCTATATGAAGTTGGTCATTACCATAAGTTACCGATAATTATACGTCTCTGTGCATTTCCCTCAAGTGGAAAAAATGATATTGAATTACACTGTAGTACTTGTGTGTCAGGCTGGGCACAGGGCTCTCACTGTCTCAGGTGGATTTTTTTTTTCAAGAGTGGGTTTTTATGTGGGTAAATTGTACTGAAAAATTTGGTTTTGCATTAGAGGCAGGCTCTTATGTAGCAAGGCCAAATGTGTACCGGCGGCCCGGGTTCTAAGCGGCGTTCTGCGTGCGACAGACCCCTGCCCTCGAAAAAAAATTGTCAAAAAA
>JBCAUA010040558.1:0-11969 GCA_038406235.1 Peronia verruculata | reverse complement strand
TTATAAGAGATTCGATTGTCACGGACTACTGCTATATGAGATAATATCTTACTAATGCCATAGAAGGAGTGGACATGGGGATTGGCGATGCTCCTGTATAAGCGATTTCCTGTTATAAGCGGTCCTGTTATAAATTGTTCCGACTGTACTATGTTATGTGAGGAGTGGAAATGCTTATGTTTATATCATGCTTTGAATTTGACTTTTCTCCTTCTTTTTTTGAATTCTATTTCTATACAAACAAAATACAGTATACACCTGCTGCTCATCATTGTGCGTAATGTAATTACACTACAGTTGAGAACAGAAAACTTGTTACCATGCTAATTTCGAATTCACGAAAATGCTGAACACTGTTATCTACCCCATTTAAATTCTTATGTTTTCTTTGTATTATTCACACATACTGTTTTTCTCAACACAGATTATTTCTCAAATGATTTCATCATCAACTGGATCTTAAAACGGCAGCATGTCTGATTGGCCATTTTTTTTTTCTGCCCTTGGTTGCCCCTAGGCTTTAGTGATAAGGGAAAGGCATGTGAGAATGAAGGATAGGCTGTGTACAGTGTGGGTCTAAATTTGCGCCTCCTTGATGAATTACTAGGATGGGGTAGTGTGGTAATTAAGTAGACTAGGCCTCACATATGGTGTACAGTCTATATTGCAAAGAATAACAATAACCTACATGACACGATGCACGTAGTAGGGTGGTCACTAGTAACATGCTGTCTGAAAGACAATAGATGATGCCATGTAGATGGACAGAGGTGCTAATGAGTCATTTTTTCAGCCAGCTAGTTACTGTCTCTTGCCAAGTACAAGCAGTGTAGGGCAAGCATTGCAAACAAGGGAAAAAAAAAACAACAACCTTTTCTCTTATTTGAAACGTAGTGCCAAAAATAATGAAAAAAATTATCACAATAGGAAAAACACATTTTCATCACAGGGTGAATTTTTCAGAATTTTCTGTTATTTATATTTCACATAACAAGCAAAAAAGTGATTTTTTCCTTCTTGTGTTATACCTCTTGTACTTGGAAGTTGGAACTACATTACATATTACATGTAATTTCACTGATGATCAGAATTGCTCATTCCGACAATACTATTAAGATCAGACCACATTAGTGTCATCATACTTTTATCCCCTTAGCACTTGCAATCCTTCTTTTCTTTTTGTTAAAAAGGCCACTGCAGAAATCTGGTACACATTTTTTGATCTTCGGGGAATTTGAATTTTCTATGCTTGACTATTAATAAGTTACAGAGATACAAGACTAGCCTTGTGCTGCCAAAATTATCTAATGAAGAGAACTAAAATACAATGTACATACAAATTTCTATACATGTACATGTACGATTAAGTGCCTGACCCTGTTGTTTGTTTCATTAATATATAAGACATACACATTGCACATGTTTATAATTTATACAGTACCGAAATACAGAGGGTGTAATTATCAAAATTGGCAGTTTTCTCAAAACTGGAAATGTGGAAACATCATCTGGCTACTGCTGTTGATACTATTTCCACTCAAATAATTTCAATAAACATACACATGTAGATACATTGTTCGGTGGAACTCAGATATTAAGAAATTGAAGGAGCCAGGATTTTTATTTCTTAATATCAGAATTTCTTAATATCCAACAGAGACCATAAAACAATGGGGACGACCCATACATTGATTCATCTTTACTATTGATTATTTCCCCTGCTAAGCATTCCCTTACAAAGCCTGCACAAGCGTTTTGCACTGAAAAATGTTTAACAATAGCATTTTTTTCTTAACACTGAACTATTGAAACTGGCAGGCTACTGAACAATGTGCTTTACCCTGCGCTGAAAGCTATAGTAATGTGCTGCAGTGTGTAGGTTAAACTAATAATGCGGTTTAATTTATGGCCACTCCAAGACCATTGTCTCCTTGTGTTAGATCTACGATATCGCAGAAAATTCCTTAACATGGTAAAGATTACTTCTCGTCTCCCCCACCCATGCATGGACAAAGAAGCACTGTCCCCACCCCAGGTTGTTTTACCTGGGCCAAGCCTATTGTAAAAGTATGATTCAAATGTTATCTCACCTTTAACCATTAGTTTGTAGTCTAATCAGAGCCGGTGGGCATTGTTCTGTGAATGGATGAACAAACAAAAAGCTGGTCTTGAGCTCAGTTTAACCATCTTCGGCATGCTGCCATGTGGTTTTACTTGTCTTTTTTGGGAAAATTATCTCTTTATAAGCGAGTTTGGGAGGATTAGCATTTTGCACATTCTGAGATTTTTGTTATGAGAAAGGAAAAAGAAATAAAACGGGACTGCTAATTCTTTTCTTTATTACTGAAAATTCGCAACATCCGATTTTGTACATGTAATATCCAAGTTCCACTGTATATGCTATATTGTGTGTGACCGTTTTTTTGGTACAAAAAACCTACTGACAGTGATGGTGCTCACGGAATATGCTGTGTTGTCTCAAAAATTAGAGAGAAACAGAGTGGATTTAATCTTGACAAATTTGTGCTGATGAAAGATAGAATATCCTAGAGAAGGTTTCACAATTTTTTTTTTTAAATAAATCAAAGAAAACATACACATACACATTACAAAAGCAGCCATAACAAAGTTATTACTATACTCATAGTCATAGTAAAAAATGACTTTAGCAAAGATCTGGACATGCCATCACATTATACATGCAGATTACATAGTCTATACTTATACATTATTCCCTTGCACTTACGTACAGGAAAACGAAGGTAAAATAAATAACACAGTAATCACAACATTACATCAGGTGACCTTACAGCATTGTTATACTACTTTCTTAACATTGTAGGCCTTTTGTGAATTTAGACTCACTTTGTTTTCATCCATAACTGCCAACTTCATTGATAAGTGGTGAAATATGTTCACATTAGTGTGGCTGTAGATATAGCATGAGTTCGTATGTTAGCATGATTGAATAGGATGTTACTTTGAAAGATGGCTTGCCAGATATCAAACTTATAAATAATTGTATTGTGTAACAGGCCTACACATGACGATCAAGATAACCTCCATCAGGAGGATGAAAGACATATATAGAATGTAATGTACACATGTGGAATGAAAATGCATCTGTGGTACCAAGTTGATTTTTTTATTTATTATGTTATGTTATTTATTATGTTATACACTTGCCATATCTGCAAAGCCAGGTATATCATGAGCTCAGTTCTTTGTTGTCCTATCTCCATTTTGGCCGATTTGGATCTATAAATGTCATGTGAAAAAGGGATAGTAAATCAACCATATACTGTAGTCATTTCACCGACCACTTGCCCAAACAAGGTAGATTTTGAAGATCATTTTGCTCTATCTCCTATGTACAAAAACAGGTGCTAAACACAACCCATCAATATTCAGAAACCGTGAAAAATGGAGATAGGGCAACAGAGAACTGAGCTCACGATACGTTGCTTATTCCTCTGTTGTTCTACAAAAAGCTATGTACGAATGAAAATAAGAATATACATGTAAGTCTGAGATCTAGTTTCACAGATATCAGAACACAAGGCTTGATGAATAAGGAAACCTTAGTTTTCTCAAAATTTGAATTTGACCACATACATGTCATTCTCTTTGTAATTCCTATGTGTTAAGGTGAACATGTTACTTTGAATGGTTATCCTTCATGGCAGAGTATGCGATGTGTATATTATCAGTCATGGTGGAGAATCTGCATTTCTTTAGTTTGTTTTATTTTGTTTTTAATTCGGTTTGGGGAGGGGGACGGTTAACATTATAGATTATATTTACCTCAACTGTCATGAATATTACCAGGACTATATTTATTAATTTTTTGTGTTATTGCCCATATCTTTACATAAATCACACGCGTGTGGAATTATAATTTATATAATGTATGCCACTCATTGTCCTACAGTAACACAACAGGTTTTCACTGGCTCATGTACTACAGTGTATTACAGTATGTTTCTCTGCTGCAAAACGAGACAAGCACTACCTTGAGAAATTTGATTTTATTATAATTCATGGCATTACAGGAGTTAATTTGGAGTGTGAATTTCTCAGTGAAAAAGAGTCACACTCACAGTTCAATAATGTTTCTTTTACCGAAAGCAGAGTAGCCAACACCCACTTCCTCAACTTTTGATACCAGTAATTTTGTATGTGAAAGATTTGAGCACAGACTCATTACGCCTGGATTCAGACACAACAGGTTCCATACCACTACATATACATGTCCTTTGTTAGCAAAAAGTTGAAGTTGAGTTTTTGTTTTCAAAACTTATGTATGCTTTTGTTGCTTTCTGTTGGAACTGATTTATATACTTTGTCCATTATATATCCCTTGTAATAAAATTTTCATGAGCTCTTCGACAGTTGCCTGACAATTTCTTGTGTAAGAACTTTGAGAATTTACTTACGTTATGACTAAACGTTACCAGAATCACTTTGAACAATGCTTAAGAGTTCAAGCAATTTAAAAAATAATCACTTGTATTTAGTGTACAAATAAGTACAATGAAGTTCACAGCTGAGCAGATATCATACATTCATCTTACCTCATTTTTTGTGGAAATTTTAACAAATAAATATTTTTGTTTATATTCACTGCATGTGAAATAAATCTTTTTTTTTTTTTTTAACCTACACATGGGGCTCTTATTGAATATTTTACTATATGGCAATAGGAGAACGGAAAAAAAAAAAAACCAAATAAACGCGACTGAAAACAGAATAGCTGAGATAGCAAGCAAAGTAAGTCATTAAAAGCTGACTAAGGACTAAGCTAAGATAAAGACTTCATATAATAATGGAGTCCTGTGATCCAAGAAGTGACTGATAGATGAAGAAAGTACACTAGTTTCAAAGACTTGCGAAAATGTATAGTCTGTTCCTTCAAAGTAGAGGTATTCAATCTTGTCTTCAAAGTGAAACCACGTTCGTCCACTCACGGAAAAACAGCACAACACACTCATTAGACTTTACGCAAGCACAATAAACTTAAGATCAACTCCTAAATACAATAGTCTTTCTTCAGTGTTCGTACAACATTTAGTTTTTATTTACCGTGAAAGTTTATTATTTTCATTTTATCATTGTGTAGAGCACAGAACTGTCAACCATGTGAAATTAAGAGTTCCGACCCTCATGGGTAGTGGTGGGAGAAACGTAAGCAAATAACATGTACTGCCTACTAACGGATTCTTTTGACAAACAGTTCCTTAAAATGTCTCCGGTAGCTCGGATTAAATTTGTAGTAAACAAACGCACTGGCAGTCGTGTTGATAATCTGCAATAAAAACAGAATACTCAACAGAAATTCAAGTAAGTCTTCCAGAGGTTGACCAAAGTAGATGTCTGGCCTGCATCTGAGGAAGATAACTATAAATACACGCACTGAGTTACAGAGGATGGAAATTAAGGTTAACATGAGGACAGTTCTGATGGTGGCAATGTTCTTGTCCAAACGCACTGCATTACCTTTAATTTTCTCATTTTCCACAACATCGTTGGTGGCTTGTGTCGAACTTACGGTTCCCTTTTGGAACTTGGTAGAACGACGGAGACCCATTACCATAATATATGTGCTGATTGACATTATGAGTAAACACAACGGATTCATGATGAATTGTACTGAAATACTCTGAGAAACGTCGGCCACTTCTCTGTCAGGGGAGAGCCACAAGACAACAAAGGTGGAGTTTGTTCGGGGATCCAGCACAGTGGTCAGTCCGCTGGTCAGGTAGTGTGGCACATACAGAGAAATGACAGACAGGTAGATAACAGCTAAAGCCACCAAGGCTCTCTTGAATGTCACAAGGTCTTTAAATCTGAAGGGCAAAGCGACACACAGGCATCTTTCCACAGCAATAAATGCCGTAGTACATGTGGAAATATCGTATAAATTGCCTGATGCATAAGAGTAAAAGAATACCATGGCCTCGGGGTCAATGCCGAAATTCACGCCAAAGTATTGGAATGCGCTGAAAAGATAACTGATAACACTTACGACCATTGACAACAAATCTGTGGTAGATAAGGAGAACAGACAGATATTGACACAATCACGAACGCCTTGTCTGAGGAAAATGGTCAAGTTGATTACGTTTGTTAAACAGCCAAAGACAGTAAGAATATTCATGGTCACCAACTCCATATACAAGAAGAGATATGTTTCTGTTTGCTCGCTGAAGGCACCAACATACTCAGGGAACAACTCTGATTTTTCAAATGTTGTTGTTTCGTATTGGACATCCATCTCAGAATCTCCGAGATTTGGGACTGGTTGTAATGTTTCCTCTATCCTCTAGCTCTCTCTCTCTCTCTCTCTCTCTCTCTCTCCCCCCCTCCCTCTCTCTCTCTCTCTGTCCCTCCAGATGTGTTCGGACTTTGTGAAATACTTTCTACCCACTATAAAATGTTCAGAGTGGCATAAGGTAAAATCCAATAATACGGTATTTAGATCTTCTCGAAAGCTCGTTTTACTAATACATAAAAGTTTTGGATCAACTTAAGTCTTATACATGTAATTTATAACAAAACGTCAAAAGTTGCATTCCTGTTTGATGTTTTTCTTTTGGAATGAAAAAAATAAACAGAATGTTATCTGCTGACATCGTTTAAATAGCATCTTCATTATGATAAATTATAACAACTTATACAGAAAGCTACTGGATCACAGTTCATTAGTGCGGTCATAATACGACAAGATCCGTGGCCTTGCAAAAAAGTGTGCCACAAGAAATGAATAGAATAACCTAGCAGAAAAGAAAAAAAAAAAAAGAGGCAGGAGGAAAGGTGTACGGACAATATGTATAGGAAAACATTTTGTTGTCCAGGCTCTAGCCTACTATGGGGAGGACTGGTTACAGCCTATATACGTTTTCAACCAACTGATGGAGGTTGTAATTTATCTCGAAAGACTGGTGATGGTGTGGTTCAGAACGTAGTCAGAGGAGGAAATTTCAGTGGTTGATGAGCGTGAACACGAAAAAGATAATTATCTAATTATCTAGTTCCAGCAGTAATTTTTTAATTTACATATTCATCTATAATTTCTTTCTGAAATAGCATTCCAACCCAGTTCTGAATTGTACGGTAGAACTGTTATGTCTTCATTTTTCCCAGTTTTAAATGATTCTGAATTATATTGGATACCCCCCCCCCCCCTCCTTACCAAACTAACTTCATGATCCACTTTCACCAGTTATAGACAATTAAATCTAACATACACACACACACACACACACACACACGCGCGCCCGCCAGCACGCATACACACACACACGCACATACACACACAAATGTGATTATCAAAAGCCAATGGCATTTTCATTGACCACATAATGTGTTCATAACGGCCCTATTTAATTGGTAGGATACATTAACGGAACTGCTAGACACGCGTGCCGTTATCAATTAAATTACCTTGTTAAAGACTTGGAGATGCCGGCAAAGATAACATCCCAATTAAGGAGAAAGAAGAGGCTTCCAATGAAAGAGTTTTGCCGTGAAACTGAGCACGGTGCAATGACAACAATTAGAAGATCCATAGAATTATGTAAAACTAATCTGATGGCGATCTGCCCGATAGTTTTGTCAGTAATTGTGCACAAAGAAATGATGACAGTCAGTTCAAATTAATCTATCAATAAAGTGATATTTTTCAAGCTTAGAGAATATATAGAACGAATCAAATAAACTCCAGTCCGAATCTCCAATCTATTTCTTGTGCTTAGAATAAAGACACACCAATCTCGTACGTAAATTTCATATGGACGAGGTTCATTTCAAAAGCAATTTTCGGTCTTCCATATCTCCAAAAAAAAAAAAAAAAAGATAAATAAATAAATAAATAAATAAAATAAAATTGTAACAAATTATTGACAATAGGGAACACAACTGTTTTGTACATGAAAGCCACACGATGAAAATATACTGTTGTCAATATACCTTTGAGCATCTGGTGCAACCATGTGTTTAATGAAACGACTATTATGTGACTTTTTTCATGTATCCAATAGATTTATTCGGACCAAGCGAACGGCTGGAAATAACAGAGAGTAATAGAGAGTATTTATACAGTATGGCGCTTATCCCCGTAATTACAGTCTCTAAGCGCTTTACAATTTATTATTACCCCGACAGACCTAAGATGACACTCATAAACGTTCTCAGTTTCCTAGGAAGCATACAAGGCGGCTGCCTGTTAGGCGCTCAAATCCTTATCAGTCTAACAATATCAATCACTGTCTATAGTCGGATATTCATTCGAACTTGGATAGAGTCAGGAAATGTGATTAAATTGCCTTTCCCAATGACAAAATGTCGGCCCTGTCAGGATTCGAAGCCGAACTTTAGAAGCCGAGTCCGACGGCCCTTACCGCTAGGCCACGACGCCGGTCTTGGTTTGATGTATTTTTTTGGGTGCTTATGCTTAGTCTTCCTCTCTATGTTACCCTTGTTACCGCTTTTCAATTGATTATTTTGCCAGTGTTATTTCATTTAGAAAAGAGAAACCCTGGTCTCAAAATATCGAACATTCAATTATTCTGTTTTCCAGCAAAATCCAACAAACGGTATTCATAAACATCCAATTAATTCAATTATCTTATTAATGCTATATTACTCTCCAAATCTGATGTCACATAAGGTAGAGCTCATTTGAAAGTAACAAAATCTCTCTTGAAATGCCAGGAAATGACTGGCATTCTTAGGAGCATAAAATTTGAAGTTGATGGTTTGGTTTGCATTTATTGGTTAGTGTCAGGCGTTATCCACATCGGTTGTATTCAGGTTGTGCTGTACTATATTTCACACCGGAATCTAGGAACACCGGGTATAGCAACAGCGTTCCTGGAGATAGAATCTTAGCTAATGTTTACCTCGCTTCTGTTGATTGGCCTTCGAATACACAATGACGCCTCCTCTACTCAGCTGTTTGAGAATAATCTAATGATAGCCGAAGAAAATTTGGTGAAGGATAATAATTATGCCCGCCGTATTGAGATTGTGATCATGACCCACAACGGCATGTGTCATATTTAAAAAATGAAATAAAATAAAATAAACAGAAAAATTTATAATGGGAAATAGTGACCATCAAACCTGTACAATTAAAAGCATATTGGTTTAAAAAAAAATATTATGTATTTTTATATAATAACCTAGTTTTCAAGACAATGGTGATCTTAATGTGGAACGGCCTGTAATAGTCTTTTGCGTGGTATTCTATATAGTGGAGTTAATCCTGTGGTTTGGTGACTTTGTTCTCGGTTCTCGGGCGCAATTTCTTTTATTAACATGAAATTTTATTTAGTTGAAGGTCATTGCCAGCTACAGCAACGACGCATCGAGGATGTAATGACTGAGAAGCCGTTATTTCGTACAATCGCCAGCGAGAATCTTTGAAGCAACGCTTGTCATGCGTCAGGACTGAAATTCTGTTGCTGACCTTACGCAACAAACTCATGGACGCAGGATCCATAACAATCACGACTTGACGAAATGGAAGTGTTCCCATAGTGACTCATATTTAATTCGCCTTGCCTCCTCTGTTTTTCGGGCCACTGATCCCGTTCTAGCCACGGTAGAACAAATATGTTGCCAGCCGAAAATGAGTCTCACAGATGACATCGTAGGCCAGGAACTTGCTATTCATGAATGGGAAAACGGGAGCCCTATCCACACATCGTCCGTCTCCTCGATCCACGCACATTGGTTCTAAGATTGAAAACAGCCTGACAGAATCGGGCTCTTGCTTGAGGATGATTGTGTCAAAACAGCATCACAATTTCCATATTTACACATAGACATTTTGTATTGCTAAATATCTTGCACAACCAATGTTGCATCTGCTTCAAGAGGCGCACTTCACCATTGACTAAAATGGTGGGACTCATTGCGCCTCTTCAAGGCGTTTGGAATAACAAAATGAAGGGAATTAGTCGTCCTCTTTTGCTAAGGTAAACTCTGAGAATTTGCTGAGAAGTGATGCAATAAATCACCCCTAGAATTCTAATAATGTTTGTCATTTGTGGTGCGTTTGCTTACTCGTAAATGCAGTCTTTAGATTACTCAATTCACCTGCATACCAGTTAAGTCTGAATATTTAAAGAATAGACTGGCAGCATAATGAAAATACTAATCGAATGAATTAGAAATGAAGAGAGGATTCTTTTGCGGAAGCACTTCACTGCTGAGTTTTATTGTCACATGCAAATTTTCGGCGTCCTACGCTTCAGCAAGAGAATGTTCGGAAAAATGATGTTAAAAAAAAAAAAAAATAAACTCACTAATGGAATGTTCCATGACTTTATTTCACAGCTTCGGACGTTCAGCATTTGAACGTTTACCTTGGCCTGGGACGTATGAAATCCAGTTCTGGACAACTATACAAGAAATTGTTGCAGTGGGCGGATGGATCCACAGCATTTGATCATCTGAACGAGAACTAGTGAGCTGGAGCTTTAAAGTGCCACTGACTTTGTTTTATTATTTCTTTCTTATTTGCTTCGCCTTCTTTGATTAATTCATTTTTATTTTTGTATATAACATGCTCTCCTTCAGCACTTTTCTCTTTAACCTGTCTCTTGTTTCATCCTCTTAAAATAGCGGAGGTCCGTTTCTCATCTCGCTTAGCTCATTCACTTAGTTAAACCATTTTATCGGTTTTAAATATGTTTGATTGTTTCATGATTAATAATCTATTTTTAAAAATGAATGTAAAATCACAGTGCAGTCTAATTGTCTGATGCACGAGTTTCAGATATGCGTGTTGTATATTACAAATGCATTTTGATTTCTGATACGAGTAATAAATACCATCTAATTGGACTTTTCGAGACAACAAATTTCAGAGACAAGAAGCGGATGACTCTCGGATGGGTGAAAACCTTTTCATGAAAAATGTCAATGAAATGTCAACGTGTATTATTCAGTGCTAAATATTACAGAAAAAGACAGATCGGACAATAAGATCTTTATATAAACAGTGAAATTTAATGATCATCACAGTTACCATTCACACTAAACACGAGTACACATAATTAAAATATTTAGCCATTAACACCGATCCACTAATAAGCATTAACGGAACAATGCAACCAGAATGTGCAAGGGAAGAAACTTTTTTTTTTTTTTTAGTTTATGATTATTTCTTCCTTGTTGCTTCTCTGGCCCCAGCAATGTCCAAGAGACAGCCCATGATGAAGGGTCATACCAAATGTCTCCGCTTGTTGCTGTCCTGCGCAGTAATGTTTGTGTTTGAGTAAAATTCCTGTTTGTCTTGTCAGTGGCGTCACGGCATCTCCTAATATTTTTTGTCTTAAACGTTTAGCCTTTACCTGCAATCAACTGTTCTCTTTTATCTTGAACAAAACGCTACCCCAGCTTGCCGTTGTCTTTCTATTCTTGTTTTGAATACAGCAGAACTTTGTACCTAATCATGAGTTATTTAGTTTCTTTGACATGTTGAGAGTATGAACTATTTAGAACCACAGAAAAGATACATACAGAATGTGCAGGCCTAGGTTTACGTCATTATTTCCTTTCCGCGGCGAAGCGAAGTCCGCCATATTGGAATCCCTGTCGCACTCCGGTTGATAAGGACGCTTATTGACTCGACTGCGCAATTGTTAGTCACTGTCAGTGTTGTGAGCGATGTTCAGCACAGAAGAGATTGTTGTTTACGAACTCGACAGGGATTCCAAAATAGCGTTCCCGGCTTCACCCGAAGCACTGCATGCATCATCTGTATGTATCTATTCTGTGGTGAGAACATCTTAAGCATCTCATCTTGACAACGGGAATCTCTTTCCAGTACCCGAGCAAACAGGTTAACTGACTGTTTTTATTGGAATGCAAGGAAGCTGCTACACCAGGTGCAGTCAATCCCGTGCAATGTGAAGTGGCCTCACCATGTCATCTGTGAAGCGCCAGCCAATCCCGAAGCT